>QRFJ01006873.1:0-26858 GCA_006176705.1 Cocos nucifera
GCATGCGCCACCTTTCTTTCCAATTTCTAGAGAGGGGGCAAGCCCCTATCTGCTCTCCAATAAGTGTGTGACACATGGACAGATGTCCAAGGGTCAAAGGTCAACGTTTGACCAAGTCAAAGTATAAGAATTAGCAGGTGACGAAAAATGGCAGGTGTTGTCTTAGATTTATCTCATAAATTAAGACAATCATTTTCTGACTTGGACAAGCTCCAATCAGATCAGGTAAAGATACCTAAGTGAGCACAAACTCATTTAGCTCAGTCGAGACAACTTTTATAATAGAAAAAGGAGAACATTAGGCTCAGTCGTGTGCTAGCATGATTTCCTTGAACCTAATTGAATCTAATTCAAATCAACTGAACTGGATTAGTCCAATTGATGATATCCAGATCTAAACTCTTGTTTGTGTGATCTAGTTAGGTTCAGTTCTGTATGGTAATAGGATATGTCATGATCTCCATCATCGACATCATCGAAACTTCCTTCGATAAATCAGAACTATTCTGATTCAGACAACTTAGAATGATCGATCATTAAAATCATTCTAGTTGCTCCCAAAATTCACTAGTGACACCTAGCAGTATATGGTGGCAATCCATCAAAACTGAAAATGAATCTCTCGGTGCAGCTACTTGTGTGATTAAGTTCTTCTATCTTGAGCCCCGATCAGATTAGGGTTAAGGTGAACTCGTCAAACCCTAATTTCTATCATATGATTTAATCATTCGATTCAAGTCTAATGTGAAAACCTTAATATAAACTCTTTCTATTATTTCACTCTGCCATGGCCATGGGCTTATGGACTTGATTCTCATGATCATCATAGGGCTGCTCCTCTATCCACCGAGGTAGATAGATTCCATCTTGGATGCAATCCAAGTTCCTACAATGAACATGCTATAGCCAACATACACCTCAGGGTTCCGAATGGCTAGGAGACTCGAGTCATGGTGTAGTCAAACTATAACACCCTCAAGGTGAACTATCGATGCATCTCAGGTCAAAGAACCAGACACACTACTGCAGCATCGAGTCAGTCATTGACGAGAAGGTAGACTTTCCCTAATGACTACTCGAGGTGGTCACGCTCAGTGCCCTCGTTCTCTAACGAGTACCTGTACTCTCGCTCCCGTGTCTCCACACCGTAGACTCAAGACTCATCTACTAAAGAGAAGCGATTGTACACCAACCTTCCGGATCAATCACCATCCTCATGATGATCCTATGGTCGGGAGCTGTTTATGAGTTAATAATGATTATTCATGTCTTAAATTTTCAACTCTTGAAAATATGAATTATCATTACCATTAACTCAAAGGATGTATCACAGACACTAAATACACAGGTGAGATAGAAAATAACCCATTTCATTAATTATAGTCAAAATTACAATTTTGCCCCTAGAAGTGTATTACAAGTGTCAGCCAATTCTGGCTTCTAGGGCACATATATCTAACATCCTCATGATGATCCTACGGTCAGGAGCATTTTATGAGTTAATAATGAAAATTCTTGTCTTAAATTTTCAACTCTTGAAAATAAGAATTATCATTACCATTAACTCAAATGTATCACAGATACTAAATACACATATGTGATAGAAAATAATTCTATTTTATTATTTATAGTCAAAATTATAATTTTGCCCTTAGAAGTGTATTACAAGTGTCAGCCAATTCTGGCTTCTAGGGCACACATATCTAACAAACTCCACTTGACCTAAAGTCAATTGGCTACAAATCTAAGTCCCATCTTCTCAAGGTGGGCTTCGATCTTCTGCTGGCCCAACGGCTTTGTAAGTGGATCCACCGCATTGTCTGCGGAGTCGACTCTCTTCTCCTCGACGTAACCCTTCTCGAGGTAATCGCGGATGAGGTGGTATCGCCACTCGATGTGCTTGGATTTTTGGTGAGACCTCGGCTCCTTAGCAAGGGCTATGGCACCATTGTTGTCGTAGTATAGAGGAATGACATCTAATGGCATCACTCCGATCTCTGCGGCAAACTTCTTATACCAGAATGCCTCCTTTGTAGCTTCTGATGCAGCGATGTATTCTGCTTCCATGGTGGAATCTGCTATCACTGTCTGCTTGAAACTTTTTCGAAACTGACAGCACCATTGCATTACAAAAATAGACTTCCCAGATGTCGACTTTCGATCATCTACATCGAGACATAAAATCCGAGTCTGTATACCCCTAGACTTGGAGTTCTCCATTACCAAAGACCAACAACATATCCTTAGTTCTTCTCAAGTACTTAAGGATACATTTCATAGAAGTCCAGTGTTCTTCACCTGGATTTGACTGATATCTGCTCGTGACACTCACAGCATGGGCTATATCAGGTCGTGTACATAACATGGCATACATGAGGCTCCCTATTGCTGAAGCATAAGGGATCTTGCTCATGCGTTCTATTTCCTCATGTGTGCTAGGGCACATCTTCTTGGAAAGATGAATGCCATGTCTGAAGGGTACTAAACCCCTCTTAGAGTTTTCCATGCTAAACCTCTTTAGCACTTCCTCTATGTACATCTTCTGTGAAAGTCCTAGCATCCTATTCGGTCTATCTCTATAGACCTTAATTCCTAAAATAAAGGATGCTTCTCCTAGGTCTTTCATGGAGAATTCTTTAGATAACCATATTTTAATTATGGTCAACATGGGAATATCATTCTCAATAAGGAGGATATCATCCACGTATAATACGAGAAAGACAATAGAGCTCCCACTGATCTTTTTGAAGACATATGATTCCTCCTCATTCTTAATGAAATCAAATAATTTGATCACATCATTAAAATGAGTATTTCAGCTCTGAGATGCTTGCTTAAGTCTATATATGGACCTTTGCAGCTTGCATACCTTTTGATCAGCATCACTGGATGTGAAATCTAGCGGCTGTTCCATATATATATCTTCCTCAAGGTATCCATTTAAGAATATCATTTTCACATCCATTTGCCATATTTCAATTCGAAATAGGTTGCAATAGCAAGCAATGTGTGAATAGATTTAAGCATGGTTTCTGGCAAAAAGATATCCTGATAGTCAATGCCTTCATGCTGACTATAACCTTTTACCACTAATCTAGCTTTGAGTGTCTTCACATTTTCATCTGCACCAATCTTTCTCTTATAGATCCATTTACACCCAATAGGTACTATATCTTCTTGTGGATCTACCAAGGTCTAGACTTGGTTTGAGTGCATCGAGTCAATTTTTGACTTCATTGCCTCTAACCATTTCTCAGAGTCGATATCCAATATCGTCTTGTTATAGATTTTGGGATCATCGCCATGAACCCCATTACCTACGAGGAACATTTCCTCTACTTCCTCTAAAATTGTACCTAAGTACCTCTCAGGGGGTCGAAAAATTCTTTTTGATCTATGAGTTGGAGGAGGTGGTGATTGTATTGGCTCAATCTAATTTGGTTCCATTTGGTCCTTAGCTTACTGCTCTTGTGAAACTTTCTCATCGAGCTTGATCTTCTTTCCAATGTCACTATCTTTAATAAACTATTTTTCAAGAAAGATGGCATATCGACTCACAATCACATTATGATCTTCTGAAATGTAGAAATAATATCCTAATGACTCTTTAGGATATCCTATAAATTGAGCTCTAAAGGATCTAAAGTCTAACTTGTTCGCTTATTGTCTTTTGACATGAGCCGGTCAACCCCAAATTCTGAGATGACTCAGACTTGGTTTTTTACCTTGCCATATCTCATTCGATGTGGTAGGAACGGTTTTAGAAGGAACCCTATTCAGTAAGTATATTGTAGTTAATAAACTATGTCCCCAAAGAAAATCAGGAAGGTCTGTGAAGCTCATCATGGATCGAACCATATCTAATAGGATTCGATTCCTCCATTCTGAAATCCCATTGAGTTGAGGTATTTCTGGTGGAGTCCATTGAGAGACTATGCCATTTTTCTTGAGATAGTCCAAAAATTTCGACTAAGGTATTCACCTCCTCGATCTGATCGAAGAATCTTAATGGGTTTTCCAGTTTGCTTTTCTACTTCATGTCTGAATTTCTTTGAACTTTTCAAAAGCTTCAGACTTGTGTCTCATAAGATACACATACCCATACCTAGATAAATCATCGGTAAAGATTATGAAGTAGACAAAGTTGCCTCTAGCCGGCACATCAAATGGGCCACACACATCAGTATGTACTAGGGCAAGAAGATCCATGGCCCTTTCCCCATGTCCTACAAAAGGGAGTTTAGTCATTTTGCCATGAAGACAAGATTCACAAATTGGATATGACTCGAAAGTCAACGGACTCAATAGCCCGATTTTCTTCCAATTTGTTAACCCTATCTTCTGCTATATGACCTAGTCTTAGGTGCCATAGATACCTATCATTTGGACTATCCCTAGGTCATTTCATGGCATTCATATTTTGCTTAATATTAAAAATAGATACATCAATATGTAACTGATAAAGACCATTAATAAGAAAACCACTTGCAATTTTATTTCTTTTCATAAAGAATATTACAATGGTCCTTAAGAAAACTAATTACATAGCCTTCTAGGTGCTAAGGCATGAAATAGAAATCAAATTCCTGCTTGTTGCAGGCACATAATAACAATCTTTTAATACTAAGTCTAAACCAGATGGTAGTCAAAGAGGATATGTTCCCACAGCCATGGCAGCAACTCTTGCTCCATTTTTGATGCGTAGGATCATCTCACCATCCCTCAGCCTCCTGCTATCCTCAAGACCCTGCATGAGAAGTGCACAAATGAGCACTAGAACCAGAGTCAAGCACCCAACTGGATGCAGAAGAAACCATAAGGTTAGACTCAATAATGAGCATACCTCCAGAAGGACCTGCCTCCTTCTTATTCTTCAGGGTGGCTAGGTAAGTAGGGCAGTTCCACTTTCAGTGGCTATCATTGTTGCAATGGAAACACTTTTCTTTATCAGCGGCCTTCTTCTTCAGCTCTGCCTTTTTCTTCTTTCCTCCTTCCACCTTCTATTTTTTCATAGACTTCTTCTTTTCAAAAGACTTTCTCTTGGAAGAAGTCCATTCCATAGCAAGCACTGAGCCTTTAGAACCTTTTATAAAAAGTTCAGCAGTAACCAACATGTTCATAAGTTTAGTCAAGAAATTTTGAAGTTTATGCATATGAGTTCATGATGAACTACCCATATGCATCACTCAAGAATTATAGAATTAAATCATTTTGTAGATCCAAATCCAACTTCAATCTGAGCTTCTCAAGCTCTTCCAAGTCCTTGATCATCATCAGACAATGATCTTGGACTGACTGTCCATCATGCATTTTAGTCTTGAATAATCTTTTAGTGACTTGATACTTGGCTATGCGACTTTGTTCACCAAACATCTCTTGTAGGTGAGCCAACATTTAGCGGACAGTCCTGATATCTTCAAGTTGGCATTGAAGCTCATCAAACATCGAGCCCAACATTTAGTATCTGGCCTTGTTATCTTCATCTGTCCACTTTTCAAGAGACGCTCTCTATTCAGTGGATGGACGAGCTGGTAAGGTGGGAGGGTCCTGGTCCAATACATGAGTTAACTTTTCGAAATCTAAAATGATTTTGAAGTTCTAGAGCCAATCCATATAATTGGATTCGATCAGTCTATGGGTGTCCAGGATATGTGCTAGTGGGTTGGACACAGATATTTTTCTGTAGAGAGTCAAGGTTTCAAGTTAGATATTGTAATTAAGACATGATCAATTTATTTAAAGATTTTATTTTCAAATAAATTAGCTCTCACTATTTTCTCGGATCCTCTACACTTCCTCTATAGAGATGCAAAAATCTCCTACGATTAATGATTTCTAGTGGGTGGTGCAGTCCCACCAACTGACTCATCACCTCACCTAACAGTTATTTATGATGGGTTAGCCAATGAGTGAACAACTCTTGTTCAATGATTCTCTAATCATGGTGCACCCAAACTTGGTCTCTAATTCATGAATCTCACCGTATCCTAGAATATTGATCCACTCCTTAGTTAAGTCAGACCCACCATTTGCACAGATTGGATTCCTAATTGAGTCTCTCACCGTATCCAAAATATTGAGCCCAATCTCATCCTCCAGCCCATAGCATCCAATGCCTAATAGACATGGTTGCATCTTTTTGGTGCAACTGAGCCACTGTAACCAGCCGAGAACAATCAACCCCGGAAAGGGCCCGCACATCTACAATGGTGGAAGACCTTAGACTTAATCTTTTCTTAGGGAGATTTGATTTAGGTCTCATTAAACTAGACTTGACATAGTCATAACCATTATGACTAACCTAGTGGCATGGGTTAGCTCGGATTATTGACCACCTCAGATCAGAACTGAGTCAACAAATATGGCCAGGTAAGTGAGACCGGTGGAAGGGATATGCCATTAACTCGACAAGAACTTGCATTCGAGTCGAGTAGCTCTTAATTAAAAATCAGTCGATCGTATCTGCCAAACTTACCTTAGACACCAAATTATTGAGCCAGAACCAATTGGGTTAGCCTACAATCCAGACTCTAACCACTGAGCCTAATTAGGTCTTAGCTTGATTGATCACTCACATGACTCGATCTTGACCCAGACTTAATCCTATTAGGCTGGTCAATTTAAGCACTGTTGATCCCATCTAACCAACTCTTGATTCGGTTTGATCAACCGCTTAGACCTAATTGAGCTACCCAAGCCCGAACCCAATATTATGAATATGTCTTAGATCTGAAATTCTCAATTTTAGACCTAACATATATTTCATAATCTTAATTCTTAATTAAGTTTAGGGATTCATAAATAAAATATGTACAATAAAATCCTAGGGATTTCAGGATCTAGGGTTTTGCAGAAAGTAAGTTCTTGGGATTTCTGATTAAGGATGAACACGCAGCACCCCTACACATCATAAGAACACCCCATCGAATGGAAAAGAGAGGGCCTTTAAACCCTTACTTCATTCTTATGACCGGACGGCCAAGGAGGAATGCCTTAATCAGGAACATATCAAGACTACAAAACTAGTTAGATCTACATCATATATCTCATATATAAAAATTAGATCTAACTATAAGGCATATATTTGCATACATCTCATGTATCATATCATGCATATTTTTCAGATCTAAATTATCTCATAATTTATCTAAAAAATTAAATTTAAATTGATCTAATCAAAATAAATTCTAATTCTAGATAATTATGTAGAACTATTCTACAACTAGTCTAAACATGCATTCATCATATCTCATATGAACCAAAAATTAAATAATTTTTATTTACTATTTTTTAGATGTTATTATAATATTTATAATATCAAAAAATAGTAAATAAATTAGATCTAAAATTATAATTTAATCAAATTAAATTATGATCATGCAAAGACTATTGTATAGAACAATTCTATTCTAGAACTAGTCATGCATATCTTCATAGAACTTAGATCCTAAATTATTTAATTTTAATTTATTCTAATTTTAGATCTAATCAACATCTTCATGTGACATCTAAAGTTATCTAATTATTATAATTAAAAATAAAATTTAAATTAGATCTAAATAATTTATGAGAACCATGGCTCTGATACCAGTTGAAGAAAAAATTCCTGATTTTTTGGATCCAAGGTTCGTTCCAGATCTGATTGGATCAAAAGAGATATATTTAAAAAAAATTTATCTCTTAAATCTAGATCAGATCTTGAGACATTGGAGATCTGATTCTTATTAGATCTAATAAAATAAAATTAAGATTAAATTAAATCAAATTTAATTTTATACCTTGATGTTGGGTAATCCAGATTATCCTATGATGATCCTACTGATTGCATCGGAAGGTTCTGGATCTAGCCACGCAAGCGCCTAGTCCTCTATCGGATATCCACTCGGAGTTAGATCTGGAAGATCCTTCTTCCTTCTTTATCACACTCTCCAAAATATGAAGATCTGGATCTAATTTGGAGGATCTTCAAAACTTCTTTTGAAGATCTAGAAGTCGTCCTTCTTGCAGCAGCGCTGCCTTCTTGCTTTCTCATTCGCCTTTCTCTTGATCTGGATCGCACCAAACTAAAGCCCAAAATTTTCTTGGGCATGGAGAGCAAGGGGAGAGAGAGGACCTAAAGGTGGCATGGAGGAGGAGGGAGAGGGGCAGCCTTGTGGCCTGGGCTATGGGAGATCTTCTCTAATTAGCTTGGGCGCATAGATAGAATTATTTATAGACCCTGCTTGCGCCATGCAAGTGCCACATTATGCTCAAGCCAATCACAACCCTATTTCGTGACAATCAGATCTAAATCTGATTGGATGGGATGACATCATCTGATCCAATCAAATGAGAGCCCCTCTTAATCATCCTTAGATGGCACCTAAGACTGGTCAAAGTAGAGTCCCTTTGCGCCACCTAAGTTGATTCAAGGAAGCAACTTGGAGTCCCATTTGTATGGGACTCCAAGCATCCCTATCCTTGGGTGCACGCCTCCCTAGGCATGCACCCCATCCTTTCTATTTTCAAGTAAGGGGACAAGCCCCCTATCTGCTCTCCTATAGGTGCATGACACATGTGGTCAAGATGTCTAATTATAAGGGTCAATGGTCAATACGTTTGACCAAAGTCAAAAGATAAGAGTTAGCAGGTGAAGAAAAATGGCAGGTGTTGTCTCAAATTTATCTCATAAATTAAGACAACCCTTTTTTGATCTAGACAAGCTCTAGTCAGACCAAGTAAAGGTACCTAATTGAGCATAAACTCATTTGGCTTAGTCAAGACAACTTATTTAATGATTAGTAAGAAGGAGAATGTTAGGTTCAATCGATGTGCTAGCATGATTTCCTTGAACCTAATTGAATCTAACATTCAAATCAAATAAATTAGGTTAGTTCAATTGATGATATCTAGATCCAAATCTTTGTTTGTGAGATCCAGTTCGGTTCAGTTCTATATAGTAATGGGATATATCATGATCTCTATCATCAGACATCATCGAAACTCCTTTCCGATGGATCAGAACATTTTCTGATTCAGACAACTAGATTGATCAATCATCAAAATCATTCTAAATACTCCCAAAATCCACTAGTGACACCTAGCAGTTTATGGTGGCAACCCATCAAAATTGAAAGTGAACCTCTTGGTGTAGCTACTTATGTGATTAAGTTCTTCTATCTTGAGCCCCGATCAGATTAGGGTTAAGGTGAACTCGTCAAACCCTAATTTCTGTCATATGATTTAATCATTTGATTCAACTCTCCAATTATGAAAACCTTAATAGAAACTCTTTCTATTATTTCACTCTGCCATGCCTATGGGCTTATGGTCTTGATTCTCATGATCATCATAGGGCTGCTCCTCATCTACCGAGGTAGATAGATTTTCTCTTGGTGCAATCCAATTCCTACAATGAACATGCTATAGCCAACATACACCTTAAGGGTTCCGAATGGCTAGGAGAATCGAGTCATGGTGTAGTCAAACTATAACACCCTCAAGGTGAACTATCGATGCACCTCAGGTCAAAGAACCAGACACACCACTGCAGCTTCAAGCTAGTCATCGACGAGAAGGTAGACTTCATGCTCAGTGCCCTCGTTCTCTAACGAGTACCTGTACTCTCACTCTAGTGTCTCTACACCGTAGACTCAAGACTCATCTACTATAAAGAAGTGATTGTATACCAACCTTCCAGATCAATCACCATCCTCATGATAATCCTACGGTCAGGAGCATTTCATGAGTTAATAACGAAAATTCATGTCTTAAATTTTTAACTCTTGAAAATATGAATTATCATTACCATTAACTCAAGGGATGTATCACAAACACTAAATACATATTTATGATAGAAAATAATTTATTTTATTATTTATAGTTAAAATTATAATTTTGCTCCTAGAAGTGTATTACAAAGTGTCAGCCAATTCTGGCTTCTAGGGCATACATATCTAATAGAAATAAAATTGCAAGTGATTTTCTCATTAACGGTCTCTACCAGTTACATATTGATGTATCTATTTTTAATATCGAGCAAAATATGAATGCCATAAGATCAAAAGGTCCCAGGGATAGTTCAAACGATAGGTATCTATGGCACCTAAGGCTAGGTCATATAGCAAAAGATAGGGTTAACAAATTGGAGAAAATTGAATTATTGAGTTCGTTGACTTCTGAGTCATATTCAATTTATGAATCATGTCTTCATGATAAAATGACTAAGCTTCCTTTTGTAGGACATGGGAAAAAGGCCATGGAACTACTTGCCCTAATACATACTGATGTATGCGGTCCATTTGATGTGTTGGCTAGAGGCAACTTTGACTACTTCATAATTTTTATCGATGATTTATCTCGGTATGGGTACGTGTATCCTATGAAATGCAAATCTGAAGCCTTTGAAAAGTTCAAGAAAATCAGACATGAAGTCAAAAAGCAAATTGAAAAATCCATTAAGGTTCTTCGATCAAATCGAGGAGGTGAATACCTTAGTCGAAAATTTCTGGACTATCTCAAGTAAAATGACATAGTCTCTCAATGGACTCTACCTAAAATACCTCAACTCAATAAGGTTTTAGAATAGAGAAATCGGACCCTATTAGATATGGTTCGATCCATGATGAGCTTCATAGACCTCCCTGATTTTCTTTAGGGACATAGTCTGTTAACTGCTATATATTTACTAAATAGGATTCCCTCTAAAATTATTTCTTCCATACCGTATGAGATATAGCAGTAAAAAACTAAGTCTGAGTCATCTTAGAATTTGGAATTGTTCGGCTTATGTCAAAAGACAACAAGTAGACAAGTTAGACTATAGGTCCTTTAGAGCTTGATTTATAAGATATCCTAAAGAGTCATTAGGATATTATTTTTACATTCCAAAAGACTACAATATGATTGTGAGTCAGCATGCCATCTTTCTTGAAAAATAATTTATTCAAGATGGCAACATTGGAAAGAAGATCAAGCTCGAGGAGAAAGTCTCACAAGAGCAATGAGCTAAGGACCCCATGGAACCAAATTAGGTTGAGCCAATACAATCACTACCTTCTCCACCTCGTAGATCGAAAAGGATTTTCCATCCTCCTGAGAGGTACTTATGTACTATTTCAGAGGAAGTAGAGGAAATGTTTCTCATAGGTAATGGGATTCATGGTGATCCCAAAACTATGATGAGTCAATATCAAATATCGACTCCGAGAAATGGTTAGAGGCAATAAAGTCAAAAATTGACTCGATGCACTCAAACCAAGTCTGGACCTTGGTAGATCCACCAGAAGGTATAGTACCTATTGGGTGTGAATGGATCTATAAGAGAAAGATTGGTGTAGATAGAAATATGGAGACATTCAAAGCTAGATTTGTGGTAAAAGGGTATAGTTAGCATGAAGGCATTGACTATCAGGATACCTTTTTGCCAGTCGCTATGCTAAAATCCATCCATACATTGCTTGCTGTTGCAGCTTATTTCGATTATGAAATATAGTAAATGGATGTGAAAATGGCATTCTTAAATGGATACCTTGAGGAAGATATCTATATGGAATAGTTGCTAGATTTCACATCTAGTGATGTTGATCATAAAGTATGCAAGCTGCAAAGGTGCATATATGGACTTAAGTAAGCATCTCGGAGCTAGAATACTCATTTTATTTGGTTTCATCAAGAATGAGGAGGAACCATGTGTTTTTAAAAAGGTCAGTGGGAGTGGTATTATCTTTCTCAGACTGTACGCATATAATATCCTCCTTATTGGGAAAGATATTCCCATGTTGACCATAGTTAAAATGTGGTTATCTAAAGAATTCTTCATGAAAGACCTAGGAGAAGCATCCTTTATTCTTGGAATTAAGGTCTATAGAGATAGACCAAATAGGATGCTAGGCCTTTCACAGAAGATGTACATAGAGGAAGTGTTAAAGAGGTTTAGCATGGAAAACTCCAAGAGGGGATTGCTACCTTTCAGACATGTCATTCATCTCTCCAAGAAAATGTGTCCCAACACACCTGAGGAGATTGAACGTATGAGCAAGATCCCTTATGCTTCAGCAATAGGGAGCCTCATGTATGCCATGTTATATACACAACCTGATATAGCCCATGCTGTGAGTGTCACAAGCAGATATCAGTCGAATCTCGATGAAGAACACTGAACTTCTATGAAATGTATCCTTAAGTACTTAAGAAGAACTAAGGATATGTTGTTGGTTTTTGGTAATGGAGAACTCTATGTCTTGGGGTATACAGACTCCAATTTTATGTCTGATATAGATAATCAATAGTCAACATCTGGGAGTCTATTTGTATGTAATGGCGGTGCTCTTAGTTGGAAGAGTTCCAAGCAGATAATGATAGCAGATTCCATCATGGAAGCAAAGTACATCGCTGCGTCAGAAGCTACGAAAGAGGCATTCTGGTACAAGAAGCTCATTGTAGAGATCGGAGTAATGCCATTGGATGCCATTCCTCTGTACTGCAACAATAATGGTGCCATAGCCCTTGCTAAGGAGCTGAGGTCTCATCAGAAATTCAAGCACATCGAGCGGCGATACCACCTCATCTACGATTACCTTGAGAAAGGTTATGTTGAGGTCAAGAGAGTCGACTCCACAAACAATGCAGCAGACCCACTCACAAAGCCATTGGGCCATCATAACATCGAAGCCCACCTTGAGAAGATGGGATTTAGATTTGTAGCCAATTGGCTTTAGGTTAAGTGAGAGTTTGTTAGATAGGTGTGCCCTAGAAGCTAGATTGGCTGACACTTGTAATACACTTTTAAGGGCAAAATTATAATTTTGACTGTAAATAATAAAATGGGTTATTTTCTATCATAATATCTATTTGAAAGTGTCTGTGATACATTCCTTGAGTTAGTGGTAATGACAGTTAATATTTTCAAGAGTTGAAAATTTAAGACATGAATTTTCATTAACTCATAAAATGCTTTCGACCATAGGATCATCATGAGGATGCTGATTGATCTGAAAGGTTGGTGTATGATCGCTTTTTTAGAATAAATGAGTCTTAAGTCTACGATGTAGAGACATTGGAGTGAGAGTACTGGTACTCGTTAGAGAACGAGGGCACTGAGCGTGACCATCTTGAGTAGTCATGAGGAAGTTTACCTTCTCATTGATGATTGGCTCGAAGCCGCAGTGGTGTGTCTAGTTCTTTGACCTGAGGTGCATCGGCAATTCACCTTGAGGGAGTTATAGTTTGACTACACCATAACTTGGTCTCCTAGGCATTTGGAATCCTGAGGTGTATGTTGGCTATAACATGTTCATTGTAGGAATTGGATTACACCGATAGGGGATCTATCTTCCTCGGTAGATGAGGAGCAGTCCTATGATGGCCATGAGAATCAAGTCCATAAGCCTATGGCCATGGTAGAGTGAAATAATAGAAAGAGATTCTATTAGGGTTTTCACATTGGACTTAAATTGAATGATTAATTCATATGACAGAAGTTAGGGTTTGACGAGATTACCTTAATCCTAATCCGGTCAGAGCTCAAGATAGAGGAATTTAATCACATAGGTAACTACACCAAGAGTTTCACTTTCAGTTCTGATGGATTGCCATTATATGTTGCTAGGTGTCACTGGTGCATTTTGAGAGTAATTAGAATGATTTGGATGATCGACCATACTAGTTATCTAAACCAAAAAAATTCTGATCCATCGAAAAGGTATTTCGATGAAGTCGATGATGGAGAACATGACATATCCCATTACCATATGGAATTGAACCTAACTGGGTTACACAAATAAGGGTTTAGATCTGGATATCATCAATTGGACTAATCCAATTCAATTGATTTGAATAAAATTCAATTAGGTTCAAGAAAATCTTGCTAGCACACGATTGAGCCTAACATTCTCCTTTAACAATCATTAAAGCTTATCTCAACTGAGCCAAATGTGTTTAGGCTCACTCAAGAACCTTTACTTGGCCTGATTGAAGTTTGTCCAAGTCAAAAAAGGGTTGTCCTAATTTATGAAATAAATTTCAAACAATACCTGCCATTTTTCGTCACCTGCTAAATCTTGTCTTTGGACTTTGGTCAAATACTGACCTTTGACACTTAGACATCTGCCCATGTGTCATGAACCCATAGGAGAGAACCTTGGACCTTGTCCCCCTACTAAAAGTAGTTAGGCAAGGGGTGCATGCCTAGGAAGGTGTGCAACCCATGAGGATAATGCATGGAGTCCCATACAGATGGGACTCCAAGTTGCTTCATGAATTTAAATGCTGTGGCGCCAAGGAGTTCTGTTTGACCAATCTTGGCACCACCTAAGGAGGTTCTAAGGGACTCTAATCTAATTAGATCAAATGATGTCATCCCACCAATCAAATTTAGATTTGATTGCATAAAGGGCCATGATTGATCGGGATGATGTGGCACTGCATGGCGCAGTAGGGTCTATATAAACCCTATCTGCACCTAGAATTGAGAGCTTCTGCTTTAGCCCATGCCTTGTAGCCCCTCTCCCTCCCTCCATGCCATACTTAAGTCCTCTCTCTCCTCTCCATGCCCAAGAGACTTTGGGCACGAGTTAGGTGCGATCCAAGCAAGTTAAAGATGACAGAAAAGAAAGAAGGCAGCACTGCTGCAAGAGACAATGGTTGATCTTCAAAAGAGTTTTTGAAGACCTTCAAGATCAGATCTAGATCTAATTTTTGGAGGATAGATTGAGAAGGAGAAGATCTCCAGATCCTGCCTGAGTGGATATCAGTAGAAGCTAAGTGCTTGCGTGGCTACATCCAAAACCTTAGGCAAACATCGGAATCATCACAAGATAATTGGATTACCCAAAATAAAGTATAATTAAATTAGATTTAATTTAATTTTTATTTTATTTTATTTTATTAGATCAATAAGATTAAATTTGAAGAGTCTCAGATCTGATTAGGATCTTAGAGAAAAATTTTAAAATATCCCTCTTGATCTAAGCAGATCTAAACGAACCTGATTCAAGAAAACAAGGTTTTTCCCTTCAATATGGACTGGGCGAAGGCCTACCCTCTCTCACCTATGGGTTTGAAGTTGTCCGATCTATGTCAAATGTTTGCATACAGATAAGCTTGGACACTGGTCCAATAAGTATATGTTTATAGGATATCCTAAAGAAAGTAAGGGTTACTATTTCTACCATGCTGAAGAATAAAAGATGTTTGTCAGCCTTAAGACAATCATTTTAGAAAAGAAGTTTTTTAGTGAATGAACTATTGCCTCTAAGGTTAAATATGATGAAGTTCAATAGGTAGAAAGACTGACACCAGTAGTTGAACCTGAGTCAGATTTGATTATATTAGATCCGGAACCTAATGTACCTGCTTCATTAAGGAGATCCGATAGAGTACCACATCAGTCAGACAGATACTATAATTTCTTGGTCCAAAATGGTGATCCCATCGAACTCGATGAGAACAATGACGATCCAATCACCTATATGGAAGCAATGTAGAAATCTGATTCCAAGAAATGACTTAAGGCCATGAAATCTAAGATGGAGTCCATGAATGTCAATGATGTGTGGACATTGGTTGACCCACCTGAAGGAGTTAAACCCATTCAGTGTAAATGGGTCTTCAAAAGAAATAGGGGCGCAGGCAGAAAGATGAAGACCTATAAATCCTGTCTGGTTGCTAAAGGGTATCATCAACGTTATGGTATTGACTATGACAAGATATTATCCCTTATGGAAATGCTCAAATCCATTCAGATAATGTTTGCGATAGCTGCCCATCCAGATTACGAGATCTGGCAAATTGATATGAAAACAGCTGCTGATCGAAGAGTTGTATATGATACAACCTGAGGGATTCACATCCATAGATAAGTCCAAGGTGTGCATGCTTCAAAGATCCATTTATGGATTGAAGCAAGCATCTTGGAGTTGGAACATGCATTCTGATAGGATGATCAAGACATATGGCTTCGTTAAGAACGAAAAAAAGCCCTACATTTATAAGTGGAAAAATGGTCCAGCAGTAGTATTCCTTATCTTATATGTGGATGATATTCTTTTAATCAAGAATGATATCCCCACACTATAGGAAATAAAAGTCTAGTTGTCATCACAGTTCTCCATGAAGGACTTGGGTGAAGCATCCTACATCCTAGGGATGAAGATCTACAGGGATAAATCTAAGAGGATGCTTGGATTATCCCAGTCCACGTACATAGATACTATGGTGAAGAGGTTCAGCATAGAGAATTTTAAAATGGGCTATCTCTCGATAGGCCATGTATTGCTGTCCACAACATTCCAAGCATCATCTAACTTTGATACCAAATTGTAGACCCATGATATCGCTCAAACGCTAATCATCCTTGATATCACAAGCACCCCGATACCATGTTGCGGAAGCTCTTGATCTTTAGCATGGAGCTAAAGAAACTTGTGACGTTCTCTATGGGCAGCAAACCACTGATCCTGCACCTGGATCTACTATGGGGCACCTCCCTCCTTGGGCTTAAGGAAGACGTCTCCTTCTCTAGAGCTTGTTTAGAAACCCTAGGGTGGCAACTCTAGAGAGAAGAGAAGAAGAGAGTTGAGGAAGAAAAGGTCTGTATTCCACAGCATAATGAAATCCTAATACAACCTATATATTTATACATAGCCATTAGGTCCGATCAAAAATCTCTCCGGTTAACCCAATATATGAAAGCACTCATCGAGCCCATGTACACCCATGTCTCTGATGCTCTCATCCTCTGGATCGAGACCCGACCCATACATGAATTAGCCCCCTTAATACCTCTCAAACTAGGTCTTAAGAGCCCTAGGATCAACCTAGACCCTAGCCCAAAATAGACCCTCACATAACTCTACCCGTGCATTGAGCCAGCTCAGTCTTAGCACTAAGCTAGCAAAGTTCCACTGGATCGACTTAGTCTAAAATTGAGCTGGCCTAGTCCTGTGCCATGCCAGTAGCTCTAAACGTGCAGCTCTTTATTTTGCCTGTGCTCTGAGACTTAGCCAACCCAGTTTTGGACTGAGCTAGCTAACCTATAGAAAATCTTCTTTCTACAATCCTGATTCTCCGACTTTGGTTCCTTGCTTCACCTTGTGTCCCAGGTCTTCGAAGCACCAACCAAGTCTCTAGAATATCCAGAGCCAACCTCCTGACTCCTTCCGTGGCCTCCCAAGGCTTGGGAGCACCATAAATCCTCACAATCTCCACCTTGGTGCCCCAAGCCTTGGCAAACCTCTCGGCCTCCTGCACATTCCCACTATCCGTGTGCACTCAATAACAGCTGTGCAAACCTCACCTCCACCAATTCTCTTTAGCTATTGTGCATCTTTGTGGCCTTTGGGATGACCACCTCCACCGCTGAAGACCTATGCTTGCTTCTTGGCACCATCCTGAAATTGTAGGATCCCTTCTGCTTAGCAGCTGCATCACTTTCTCTATACTTTCCTGGAGAACCTACAGCATTTTTGCACCAGCACATGCTGTACCACCTGACATGATCTCCTCAAAGCTACGTCTGTCCATTTGTACATGTCGCTCCACCTGAAGCTACGCATCATTGGCGCTCTGAACTCATGTCAAGTTTTCTCTCCACTTGTGAAGCCACCACTATGGAGCTCCACCTATATCCAAAGTCCACCTAATGCCATAAAAGTCAACTCTATCATCGAGTCCTTCAAGGCCAACGACTCAATAATGCACTGCTGAGCCTACCACTGCACCTCAAACACTATCGCTGTCCCTTCAAATCCTCCGCACTCTGCGGCTCTCTTTGAAGCTGTCTCGGATACCTCCACAACCTGTAGGCACATCAAAAACCCAAAAGCTCATCCAACTCTTTTGAAACCAGCGACTGAACCCTAGGGAATTCCACCCTAGTCCTTCTCTTCTACCCCTACACTAGCCATTGCTTCAGTTGTGCCCGAAGAACCATCCTCCACCTAAACCATGACTCTTCCTGGTGCTCCTACAGAAGAAATCTGATCTATGATACTCCAAATTGCCTGAGACCTTCTGGCGCTTCCTGAGACCTCCTGGCTCTCCCTGAGACCTGCTCCCCATCTTTCTAAGAAGCCCCTGACACCATCTGCTGAGATACACTCCTCGGTTGCTGCACCACCAACCTCTCTCGGCCCTGTGCCTCTAGGGTAATGCTCCTGCAGCACTCCAGCACTCCCTGACTCGACTCTATGCAACTCTACAGCCATCCAGCCCTAACCTATTGGACCTCCATGGATCATCCATCTCCATCACTCCTAAGGCTCCATAAATCCATGCTCTAGTCGAACCGTTGAATACATCTCCGACTACTTTCCCATCTTTCAGACACCGAAGGACGTATATGAAGGGAAATCCTGATTTCCCGGTCCAGGTTCGTCCAGATCTGATTAGATCAAGAGATATATTTCAAAAATTTTCTCTTGATCTCAATCAGATCTTGATATGTTTCAGATCTGATTCTTATTATTTTAATAAATAAAATAAAATAAGATAAATTAAATCAAATCAATTTACCTGATTTGGGTAATCCTATTATCCTGTAGATGATCCTGATTGCAGCGGAAGGTTCTAGATCTTAGCCACGCAAGCGCCTGGCCTCTACCGGTATCCACTCGGGTTGGATCTGGAGATCCTCTTCTTCTCTATCACACCTCCAAAAATCAGATCTGGATCTGATCTGGAGGATCTTCAAAACTCTTTTGAAGATCTGCAGTCGTCCTTTTGCAGCAGCGCAGCCTTCTTGATTTTGATCGCCTTTCCTTGATCTGAATCGCACCAACCTAAATCCAAAACACTTTTGGACGTGGAGAGCAAGGGGAGAAGAGACTATGGCGTGGAGAAGGAGGGGAGAGGCAGCCTTGGGGCATGTCTAATAGCATTCACTCTTCAAATTAGGGTTGGGCGCAGGGTCTTATTTATAGACCTCTTGTGATCCAACTCCTCTTCCTCTCAACCAATCACAACCCTTTGTGAAATCAGATCTAAATCTGATTGGTTGGAATAGAGACCCCTGGATTCCTCCTTAGAGGGTGCCTAAGACCAGTCAAACTGGATTCTTAGTAGAACTCTGATTGGAATCCAAAAGGGAGGTGGAGTCCTTGTCCAACAAGGACTCCTAGGCGCCTCCTACTTGGGCTCACGCCACCCTTGGCGTGCGCCCTTCTCCTTGCCAGGTTCTGGCAGGGGGACAAGCCCCCACCAGCTCTCCAATAGGTGCATGACATGTGGTCAAAAGTCAAAGGGTCAATGGTCAACGTTTGACCAATCAAAGGTAGACTTTTGACCAAAGTCAAAGAACAAGAAATGGCAGGTGACCAAAAATGGCAGGTAATGTCTTACAAATAAGACAACCTATTCTGACTTGGACAACCTCCAGTCAGACCATATGAAGGCCTCTGATTGAGCACAAACTCCTTTGGCTCAGTCAGGACAACTTATTTATGATAGTAAAAGAAGAACGTTAGGTTCAATCGAGTGCTAGCACGATTTTCTTGAACCTAATTGAATCTCATTCAGATCAATTGAACTAGATCAGTTCAATTGATGATCACCAGATTCAAACCCTTGTTTGTGTGACCCAGTTAGGTTCAGTTCTGTATGGTAATGGGATATGTCATGATCTCTATCATAGACATCATCGAAACTCCTTTCGATGGATCAGAACTCTTCTGATTCGAACAGCTAGAATGATCGATCATCTAAATCATTCTAATTGCTCCCAAAATCCACCAGTGACACCTAGCAGTATATGGTGGCAACCCATCAGAGCTGAATGCGAACCTCTTGGTGCAGCTACCTGTGTGATTCAGTTCTTCTATCTTGAGCCCCGATCAGATTAGGGTTAAGGTGAACTCGTCAAACCCTAGTCTCTGTCATATGATGTAATCATTCGATTCGAGTCCAATGTGAAAATCTAAATAGAAACTCTTTCTATTATTTCACTCTACCATGGCCATGGGCTTCTGGACTTGATTCTCATGATCATCATAGGGCTACTCCTCTACCACCGAGGTAGATAGATCCCATCTTGATGCAATCCAGTTCCTACAATGAACATGTCTATAGCCAACATACACCTCAGGGTTCCATATGGCTAGGAGACCGAGTAATGGTGTAGTCAAACTATAACACCCTCAAGGTGAACTGCCGATGCATCTCAGGTCAAAGAACCAGACACACTACTGCAGCATCGAGTCAGTCATTGACGAGAAGGTAGACTTCCCTAATGACTACTCGAGGTGGTCACGCTCAGTGCCCTCGTTCTCTAACGAGTACCTGTACTCTCGCTCCGGTGTCTCCACACCGTAGACTCAAGACTCATCTACTAAAGAGAAGCGATCGTACACCAACCTTCCGGATCAATCACCATCCTCGTGATGATCCTATGGTCGGGAGCTGTTTATGAGTTAATAATGATTATTCATGTCTTAAATTTTCAACTCTTGAAAATATGAATTATCATTACCATTAACTCAAAGGATGTATCACAGACACTAAATACACATGTGTGATAGAAAATAACCCATTTCATTAATTATAGTCAAAATTACAATTTTGCCCCTAGAAGTGTATTACAAGTGTCAGCCAATTCTGGCTTCTAGGGCACATATATCTAACAATCTCCCACTTGTCCTAAAGCCAATTGGCTACAAGTCTAAGTCCCATCTTCTCAAGGTGGGCTTCGATCTTCTGCTGGCCCAACGGCTTTGTAAGTGGGTCTGCCACATTATCTGTGGAGTTGACTCTCTGACCTCAACGTAACCTTTCTCAAGGTAATCGGATGAGATGAATCGCCGTATGTGCTTGGACTTCTGGTGAGACCTCGGCTCTCAAGGTATGGCGCCATCGCAGTAAAGAGGATGAGATGGCATTATCATTTCCAGTTTGCTTCCTTTGCAGGAAGCTATATATTCTGCTTCCATGGTGGAATCTGCTATCACAGTTTGCTTGGAACTCTTCCAACAGTCCACCATTGCCAGATGTCGACTTTCGATCATCTATATCGGACATGAAGTCCGAGTCTGTGTATCCCTGAACTTGGAGTTCTCCATTACCAAAGACCAACATCATATCCTTAGTTCTTCTCAAGTACTTAAGGATACATTTCACAGAAGTCCAGTGTTCTTCACCTGGATTTGACTGATATCTGCTTGTGACACTCACAGCATGGGCTATATCAGGTCGTGTACATAGCATGGCATACATGAGGCTCCCTATTGCAGAAGCATAAGGGATCTTGCTCATGCGTTCTATTTCCTCAGGTGTGCTGGGGCACATCTTCTTGGAAAGATGAATACCATGTCTGAAGGGTATTAATCCCCTCTTAGAGTTTTCCATACTAAACCTCTTTAGTACTTCCTCTATGTACATCTTCTGTGAAAGTCCTAGCATCCTATTCGGTCTATCCCTATAGACCTTAATTCCTAGAATAAAGGATGCTTCACCTAGGTCTTTCATGGAGAATTCCTTGGACAACCACATCTTGACTGATGTCAACATGGGAATATCATTCCCAATAAGGAGGATGTCATCCACGTACAATACGAGGAAGACAACAGCGCTCCCACTGACCCTTTTGAAAACACATGGTTCCTCTTCATTTTTGATGAAACCAAACTTTTTGATCACATCATTGAAACGAGTGTTCCAGCTCCGAGATGCTTGCTTAAGTCCATATATGGACCTTTGCAGCTTGCAAACCTTGTGATCAGTATCACTGGATGTGAAACCTAGCGGCTGTTCCATATAGATATCTTCCTCAAGATATCCATTTAGGAATGCCGTTTTCACGTCCATTTGCCATATTTCATAATCGAAATAGGCTGCAACAGCAAGCAATGTGCGGATGGATTTTAGCATAGCTACCGGGGAAAAGGTATCCTGATAGTCAATGCCTTCACGTTGACTATAACCTTTTGCCACCAGTCTAGCCTTGAATGTCTCCACATTCCCATCTGCACCAATCTTTCTCTTGAAGATCCATTTACACCCAATAGGTACTATACCTTCTGGTGGATCTACCAAGGTCCAGACTTGGTTTGAGTGCATCGAGTCGATCTCTGACTTCATTGCCTCAAGCCATTTCTCGGAGTCGATATCTGATATCGCCTCGTTGTAGGTTTTGGGATCATCACCATGAGCACCATTACCTATGAGGAACATTTCCTCTACGTCCTCTGAAATAATACCTAAGTATCTTTCAGGGGGACGGGAAACTCTTTCCGATCTACGAGGTGGAGGAGGTAGTGTTCTTATTGGCTCAACCTGATTTGGTTCCACTTGGTCCTTAGCTCTTTCTGCTTGTGAGACTTTCTCATCAAGCTTAATCTGCTTTCCAATGCCACTATCTTGAATAAACTATTTTTCAAGAAATATGGCATGTCGACTCACAATCACATTGTGGTCTTCTGGAATGTAGAAATAGTATCCTAATGACTCTTTAGGATATCCTATGAATCGAGCTCTAAAGGACCTAAACTCTAACTTGTCCGCTTGTTGTCTTTTGACATAAGCCGGACAACCCCAAATTCTGAGATGACTCAGACTTGGTTTCTTACCGTGCCATATCTCATACGGTGTGGTAGGAACGGTTTTAGAGGGAACCCTATTCAGTAAATAGATTGAAGTTAATAATGAATGTCCCCAAAGAAAATCTGGGAGGTCTGTGAAGCTCATCATGGATCGAACCATATCCAATAGAGTCCGATTTCTCCGTTCTGAAACCCCGTTGAGTTGAGGTGTTCCTGGTGGAGTCCATTGAGAGACTATGCCATTTTCCTTAAGATAGTCTAGGAATTCCCGGCTAAGGTATTCACCTCCTCGATCTGATCGAAGAACCTTAATGGGTTTTCCAGTTTGTTTTTCTACTTCATGTCTGAATTCTTTGAACTTTTCAAAAGGCTTCAGACTTATGTCTCATAAGATACACATACCCATACCTAGACAGATCATCGGTAAAGGTAATGAAGTAGACAAAATTGCCTCTAGCCGGCACATCGAATGGGCCGCACACATCAGTATGTACTAGGGCAAGGAGATCTGTGGCCCTCTCCCCATGTCCAACAAAAGGGAGTTTAGTCATTTTGCCTTGAAGACAAGATTCACAAGTTGGATATGACTCAAAAGTCAATGGACTCAATAGCCCATTTTTCTCCAATTTGTTAATCCTATCTTCTGCTATATGACCTAATCTCAGGTGCCATAGATATCTGTCGTTTGGACTATCCCTAGGTCGTTTGGCATTCACGTTTTGCTCGATAGTTAAAACAGGTACATCAATATGCAACTGATAAAGACCATTAACAAGGAAACCATTTGCAATTTTATTTCTTTCATAAAGAATGTTACAATGGTCCTTAAAGAAGGTGATCACATAACCTTCTTGTGCTAAGCATGAAACAGAAATCAAATTCCTGCTAGCTGCAGGCACATAATAACAGTCTTTTAAAACTAAGTCTAAACCAGATGGTAATCGCAGAGGGTATGTTCCCACGGCTACTGCAGCAACTCTTGCTCCATTACCGACGCGTAGGATCATGTCTCCATCCCTCAGCCTCCTGCTATCCTCAAGACCCTGCATAGAAGTGCACAGATGAGCACTAGAACCAGAGTCAAGCACCCAACTGGATGCAGAAGAAACCGTAAGGTTAGACTCAATAACGAGCATACCTCCAGAAGGACCTTCCTTCTTGTTCTTTAGGGTGGCCAGGTAAGTAGGGCAGTTCCGCTTCCAATGGCCGTCGCTGTTGCAATGGAAACACTTTCCTTTGCCATCGACCTTCTTCTTCGGTTCTGCCTTCTTCTTCTTTGATCCTTCTACCTTTTGCTTTTTCACAGACTTCTTTTTCTTTCCATAAGACTTTCTTTTGGAAGAAGTCCGTTCCATAGCAAGAACTGAGCCTTTAGAACCTTTCATAGAAAGCTCAGCGGTAACCAGCATATTCATCAACTCGGCCAAGGAATTTTGAAGTTTATGCATGTGGTAATTCATGATGAATTGCCCATATGCATCAGTCAAGGATTGCAGAATAATATCGTTCTGCAGATCCAAGTCCAACTTCACACCGAGCTTCTCAAGCTCTTCCATGTCCTTGATCATTGTCAGACAGTGATCTTGGACTGACTGCCCATCACGCATCTTAGCCTTAAAAAGTCATTTCGTGACTTGATATTTGGCTGCGCGACTCTGTTCACCAAACATCTCCTGCAGGTGAGCCAACATTTGGCGAGCAGTCCCGATATCTTCATGTTGGCGCTGGAGCTCATCAGACATCGAGCCCAACATGTAGTATCTGGCCTTATTGTCTTCGTCAATCCATTTTTCCAGAGACGCTCTCTGTTCAGTGGATGGACGAGCTGGTAAGGTGGGAGGGTCCTGGTCCAAAACATGTGTTAACTTCTCTGAACCCAAAACAATTTTGTAGTTCCTGAGCCAATCTTTATAATTGGGTCCAGTCAGTCTATGTGTGTCTAGGATACGTGCCAGTGGGTTGGACGCAGACATTTTCCTGTAGAGAGTCAAAGATTCTAGTTAGATACTGTAATTTTGACTTGACCAATTTGTTTAGGGATTTTATTTTTAAACAAATTAGCTCCCACTATTTTCTCGGATCCCTACACTCCCTCTGTAGAGATGCGAAAATCTCCGCGATTGATGATTTCTAGTGGGTGGTGCGGTCTCACCAACTGACTCATCACCTCACCTAACAGTTATTGGTGATGGGTTAGCCAATGAGTGAACAACTCTTGTTCAATGATTCTCTAATCATGGTGCACCCAAACTTGGTCTCTAATTCATGAATCTCACCGTATCCGGAATATTGATCCACTCCTTAGTTAAGTCAGACCCACCATTTGCATAGACTGGGTTCCTAATTGGGTCTCTCACCGTATCCGGAATATTGAGCCCAACTCATCCTCCAGCCCATAGCATCCAATGCCTAATAGACATGGTTGCGTCTTCCCGGTGCAACTGAGCCACTGTATCCAGCCGAGAACAATCAACCCCGGGAAGGGCCCGCACGTCTACAATGGTGGAAGACCTCGGACTTAATCTTTTCTTAGGGAGAATTGATTCAGGTCTCATTAAACTAGACTTGGCTTAGTCATAACAATTATGACTAACCTAGTGGCATGGGTCAGCTCGGATTATTGACCACCTCAGATCAGAACTGTGTCAACAGATATGGCCAGGTAAGTGAGACCGGTGGAAGGAATATGCCGTTAACTCGCACAAGAACGCATTCAGGTCGAGTAGCTTCCAATTAAAAACCAGTCGGTCGTCTGTGCCAAACTTACCTTAGACACCAAATTGTTGAGTCAGAACCAATTGGGTTAGCCTACAATCCAGACTCTAACCTCTGAGCCTAATTAGGTCTTGCTTGATCGTGACTCGATCTTGACCCAGACTTAATCCTATTAGGCTGGTCAATTTAAGCATTGTTGATCCCATCTAACCAACTCTTGATTCGGTTTGATCAACCGCTTAGACCTAATTGAGCTACCCAAGCCCGAACCCAGTATTATGAATATGTCTTAGATCTGAAATTCTCAATTTTAGACCTAATTAATATTCCATAAACTTAATTCTTAATTAAGTTGGGTTCATAAACAAAATATGCACAATAAATCCTAGGGTTTCAGGATCTAGGGTTTTGCAGAAAGTAAGTTTTGGGTTTCTGATTAAGGACGAACACGCAGCACCCCTACACGTCATAAGAACACCCCATCGAATGGGAAGAGAGGGCCTTTAAACCCTTCTTCGTTCTTATGACCGGACGGCCAAGAGGAACGCCTTAATCAGGAACATGTAAATCTACAAAACAGTTATAGATCTATATCATATATCTCATATACAAATTTAGATCTAATCAAGGCATATTTTGCATACATCTCATGTATCAAATCATGCATGTTTTCAGATCTAAATTATCACATAATAATCTAAAAAATTAGATTTAAATTGATCTAATCAAAATAAATTCTAATCTAGACAATTATGTAGAACTATTCTACAACTAGTCTAGTCATGCATCTATCATATCTCATATGATATTTAAAATTAAATAATTTTTATTTGCTGTTTATCAGATGTTATTATAACACTTATAATATCAGAAAATAGTAAATAAGAAGATCTAAAATATGATTTAATCATATTAAATCAAAGACATGCAAAACTATTCTATAGAACTATTCTATTCTAGAACTAGTCATGCATATCTTCATGTTCTTAGATCCAAATCATTTAATTTTAATTTTTCTGATTTCAGATCTGATCACATCTCATGTGACATCTGAAATCACATTATTTTTAATTAAAATAAAATTAAAATCAGATCTAAACAATTTTAGAACCATGGCTCTGATACCAGTTGAAGGGAAATCCTGATTTCCCGGTCCAGGTTCGTCCAGATCTGATTAGATCAAGAGATATATTTCAAAAATTTTTCTCTTGATCTCAATCAGATCTTGATATGTTTCAGATCTGATTCTTATTATTTTAATAAATAAAATAAAATAAGATAAATTAAATCAAATTTAATTTACCTGATTTGGGTAATCCTATTACCCTGTAGATGATCCTGATTGCAGCGGAAGGTTCTGGATCTTAGCCACGCAAGCGCCTGGCCTCTACCGGTATCCACTCGGGTTGGATCTGGAGATCC
The DNA here is from genome assembly GCA_006176705.1 of Cocos nucifera. Lineage (NCBI taxonomy): Eukaryota > Viridiplantae > Streptophyta > Magnoliopsida > Arecales > Arecaceae > Cocos > Cocos nucifera. The sequence goes on from QRFJ01006873.1 coordinate 26,646, forward strand.
TCTTCTTCTCTATCACACCTCCAAAAATCAGATCTGGATCTGATCTGGAGGATCTTCAAAACTCTTTTGAAGATCTGCAGTCGTCCTTTTGCAGCAGCGCAGCCTTCTTGCTTTTGATCGCCTTTCCTTGATCTGAATCGCACCAAACTAAGTCCAAAACACTTTTGGACGTGGAGAGCAAGGGGAGAAGAGAGTATGGCATGGAGAAGGAGG
>QRFJ01006874.1:0-90910 GCA_006176705.1 Cocos nucifera
GAAAATAAGCTATATAAGAGGTTGTACTTCTTACCACTCAAATATCTCTGACCTTTTGAGGCTGATTATGTCTCAAGGGAGGTTCATGAAGGAACAGGCGAATTACTTTGGTAGGAATATTATTGGCCAACAATACACTAAGATGCGATGGATTATGCAAGAAAATATGACAGATGTCAAAAAAATGCAAACATTCAGAGAAAGTTGACTTCACACCTCACTTTTAAATGCTTCATGGCCATTTGCACAGTAGGAAATGGATATACTTAGACCTTTTTTCATAGCATCTGGACAATAAAAGCTCCTACTGGTGGCAGTAGATTATTTCACAAAGTGGATTGAGATCGAACCTCTAGCGAACATCACTGAAGCCAAAGTACCAAACTTCATCTGAAAGTTGATAGTTTGTAGATTTTGTCTACCATGGACACTAATCACAAATAATGGATGCTAGTTTGTAGGAGTGAAGTTCGCTGAATTCTGTGAAGGTTTGAACATTTTTCACCACTTCACATCAGTAGCTCATCCATAAGTGAATGGTGAGGCCGAGGTAACTAACAGAACTTTGCTCCAAGGGATAAAAGCAAGCCTAAAAAGAGAAAAAGAAATATGGATGGATGAGTCCTATCATGTGCTTTGGGCTTACAGAACCACTCAAAGGTTGCCAACTGGGGAAATTTCTTTCATATTGGCTTTTGGGATAGAGGCAGTCATCCCAGTTGAGCTTGAATTTCTTTCAGTGCGAGTTGAAGCTTTTAGTGAATAGAACAACTCACAGGATCTCAGAGCAAATCTCTATCTATTGAAAGAAAAGAGAGAGAAGACTCAAATCCGAATGACAGCTTACAAGCAAAAGATAGCTCACTACTATAATTCAAGAGTTAGAAATAAGACATTCAAAGTAGGAGACCTGGTGCTTCGATGAGCGGATATCTCACGATCCCAAAATCAAGAAAAGCTCATCCCAAATTGGGAAGGCCCTTATGAGGTCGTGGAAATTATCCAACCAAGAACATATTATCTGAAGAAACTCGAAGGAGCTGCGCTACCACGACCATGAAATTCGAAAAATCTATGAACGTATTATCAATAACTACATCTTAATAAAATTTTCTCACTTTAATATCTTCGTCTTTAATGCAAAATTATACAATAGCAGAGAAATACACCAAATAAAATTGAATACCTCCAGTTCTTAAATAGGAGGCAAAGGGGAGAGGTCCTTTCAATGGTCCTTTTGTGCCCCAATGACCTTGTTAAGAATAGAAGGAGAACCTCATCCTAACAAAGAAAAAGACCAATCTCATCAGGAATAGAAGGAGGACCTCATCCTGATAGGAGGACAAGGGGAGAGGTCCTTTCAATGGTCTTTTTATGTCCTAATGATCTTGTTAAGGATGGGAGGAGAACCTTATCCTAACAAGGATGAAAGCCAATCATGTCAGGAACATGAGGAAGGCCTCATTCTAACATGGGTCAGAGGGAAGAGGCCCTTTCAATGATCCATTTATGCTCCAATGAACTTGTTAGAGATAAGAGGAGAACCTCATCCTAACAAAGATAAAGGCCAACCATATCAAAAATAGGAGAAGGACCTCATCCTAACATAGGTAAAAGGAGAGAGGCCCTTTCAATGATCCTTTTATACCTTGGGTTAAAGGGTTAGATGAATTAGATCCACTAATTGAGTTAGACCTAAAGTTAGTTGAAGAATAGACTTAAGTAAAGTAATTGATCAAATCTAACCAAATATTAAATTAGATTTGACTTCAATAGTTGTAGTTGGACAAGTTCGTGTCTTTAACAAGGACCAAGATGGACTTGATTCATGGCTAAGCGGTCCAGCCCAAAATTACTAGATTAATCAGATTGAACCTAATTAACCAGTTGGTGTCTAAGGTAAGTTTGGCAGTCTAGACCAGTGGTTTTTAATTAGGAGCTACTCACACTAATTTGATCTTTGATGAGTTAATGGCATATCCCTTCCACTGATCTCACTTACCTAGCTGACATGGTCAATTAGGATTTGATTAGATTACTTGGTGATTCAAGCTAACCCATGTTGTTAGGAATCAATTTGATTGATTTCAATCAGTAAGAGTAAATTCGGTGCCTATGGATCGAATTTGATTCTGGTCCTTATTTATTGACTCGGTGAACTCAGTGAGAGAATTTGACTTGGTGAAGTCAGTAGGAGTAAATTGGTCCATGTCTTTTCTATCCTTAAGTCACATGTAAACTAAATTTTCTAAATTATTAGGTCCTTAAAAATGACAAAGTTATGGGGATAACTGAGTCATAGCCTCCGATTAAGATGAATGATAATGAGTCCAATTTTCTAGGTGGACATTGGAGGTGCCTTACATCTGGTGTTTATTTGGATATTATAATTACTATCCATCAAATTATAATTAGATCGCACTCTCTAAATGATGATCAAGTTGGTCACAACTTTTCTCGAACTTGATTTTCGTTCGTTTGATGCACCGAACTTAATTATGTTAATGGTTGAACCTAACCAGACTTTTTCAGTGGAAGCCATAGCCTACTAAATTAGCTTCCAGGGCAAAATCAAATTACTAAAAATTATTTGGAGAAATATTTGATTGTGAACCTACCTGTAGATGCACTCGGATTGGTCAAAGCTTTCCTCGGGCCCATTTATAGTCTATGTGGATTTTAGTACCCACTAAGGAGTTAATGTAATTTCTCGAATTGGAGGTAGAGGCTACCAATTCATAAAAATAGTAGGAGGACCTTTATACTAAAGTCAAAATTTTTAGGATTAAATAATTCAAATACTTCTTATATTTTTCTTTTAGAAAATTAGAATGGCTAGTATAAGTCTACTCCATTTATTGTTGAATAGTGATAAGCTTTTAGGACCTGATTTCAAGAAGTATAGTGTTGACCCTAATCAGACAGACCTTAAGAGGAATGGTCCTCTTGACTCGAATAGACTGAACAGGAGAAATCAGTAAGGAGTTATTGGTCAAGATTGTTATATGATAACACCTTGCAATTTCTTTATTTGTGATACTTTTACCTGGGTATTAGATACCAGGAGTCTAGTTCATATATGCAATTCATTGCATGGACTTCAAATTAATAGAAAGTTTAAGGACGGTGACAGATTCTTGAATGTTGGGATGGAAGAAATGCTCTAGTCCTAGCATTGGAAACTCTTAAGCTTATTTTCAAAATAAATAATATTATTTTAAGTGACAATCACTATTGTCCATCCTTTATAATGAACATAATATCTATTGGACTTTTGGCCAAGGATGGTTATAGTTTATCGATAATGAAAAATTATTGCGATATCATTATGAATAATATTACAATAATGTAAGGACAATTAAGAAATGGTATTTATATTTTATTTAGCCTATTAGTATAATGTACACATCAAATAAATGCCTAAAATTAGATAATGTCATCCATGCCTATCTTTAGCACAATCGGCTCGATCATATAAACTAGAATAGGATTAACAGGTTAGTCAAGAAGTATATCCTTGACATTAATGATTGTGAATCGTTGACTACCTGTGAGTCCTGCCTTCTTAGTAATATGACAAATCACCTTTACTGAAAAGAATGAATGGGCCATTGATCTTCTAGGTCTAGTATATACTGATGTATGTGGACCTATGAATACATGTGCTAGAGGTGGGTATTACTATTTTATTACACTTACTGATGACCAATGTAGATATGGGTATATCTATCTTATGAAGAGTAAGTTTGATTCATTTGAAATGTTTAAACGATATCGTAATGAGGTAGAGAAACAACTTGGAAAGAGTATTAAAATTCTTTAATTAGATCGAGGAGGTGAATATCTTTCCAATGAATTTTTGACATATCTAGGAGAGAATAGAATTCTCTCACAATGAATCCCTTCTGGAATACTATAGCATAATAGTGTATCTGAAAGAAGGAATTGAATCCTATTGAACATGATTCGATCCATGATAGGATTTGCGTGTCTACCAATTTTTTTTTAGAGTTATGCACTTGAGATTGCTTGTTATATTTTGAGCAATGTTCCAAGCAAGTCTATTGCAAAAACTCCATATGAGATATGGATTGGGCGTAGGCCGACGCTCTCTCGCATTAAGGTTTAGGGATGTTCGGCTTATGTAAAATATTTGTAAGCAGAAAAGCTTAGACCCAGGTCTAATAAATGCTTGTTTATAGGATACCCCAAGATAACTATGGGATATTACTTCTATCTTGCTAAAGAGCAAAAGATGTTCATCAGCAATAGAATAGTCTTTTTAAAAAAGAAGTTCCTTAGGAAAGGAATAGCTACCTCTAATATTGAGCTTGGTGAAGTTTGACAGGTACAAGAACCGATACATTCTAGTGAACCTACAGAATTGGAATTTGATAAGATCAAACCCAGAGCCTATTGTAGAGGCACCCTTGAGGAGATCCAGTAGAGTATCATGTCAGCTGGACAGATATTATGGTTTCTTGGTCCAAGATGGTGATCCTATTGAACTTGATGACAACTATGAGAATCCGATCACCTATATGGATGCCATGCAGAGGTCCACCTTTGATAAGTAGCTGAAAGCCATGAAGTTTGAAATGGAGTCCATGAAAGTCAACAGCGTATGGACACTGATTGATCCATCTGAAGAGGTAAAATCTATTGGGTGTAAGTAGATTTTTAAAAGAAAGAGAGGCATAGATGGAAAGGAGGAGACCTATAAAGCCCATCTGGTTGCCAAGAGATATTATCAACGTTATAGTATTAACTATGATGAGATATTTTTCTTAATGGAAATGCTCAAGTTCATTCGAATTATGTTTGCAATAGCAGCATACCTGGACTATGAGATCTAGCAAATGGATGTGAAGACAGCTTTCCTAAATGGAGAGCTAGATGAAGAGGTGTATATGATATAATCTGAGGGATTCACATCCATAGAAAAATCTAAGGTGTGCAAGCTTCAGAGATCCATCTATGGATTGAAGCAGGCATCTCGGAGTTGGAACATGCATTTTGATAAGATAATCAGAATATATGGCTTTGTTAAGAATGGAGAGGAACCCTATATGTATAAATGGGCTAATGGTTCTGTAGTCATATTTTTGTATTGTATGTGAATGATATTCTCTTAATCAAGAATGACATTCCTATATTTCAGAGAATAAAGGTTTGGTTGTCATCTTAATTCTCCATAAAGGACTTGGAAGAAGCTTCCTACATCCTAGGGATGAAGATCTATAAAGATAAATCTAAAAGATTGCTTGGGTTATCCTAGTCCATATATATGGATATCATGCTGAAGAGGTTCAGCATTGTGAATTCCAAGAAAGGCTCTCCTGATAGGCCATGGAATTAAAGAAACCAAATCTAGGATTTCAGGTATAGATCTTGAAATTTTTTTCAGATCTAGGTAGCAAAAAATAAAAATTAATCAATAATAATTCATAAAAATCAGAGAACCCCTAGATCTAAGATTTTATTACATGATTATAGTATGAGATTATATCAAAAATTAAAAATCATTAGAAGAGAAAGACATGTTGATCACATGAACATGGATCTACACTAGATCTATTGCAGGTATGTAATAGAGGATCAGATCCATATTACCTATGCAAGTTAGACATTCTAACTTGCTGATCCAGGCTTGAGGATGTAGCTTTGAGCCACACATGTGTCTAGCCTCTAAAGGATGTCTATATGAGCCCACAAATCTCAATCAAAAGTCCGATGCTCGAAAATCAGCATAGTATGCTAGTACTATGCTGATCTTTTTTCGACGGTTAATCCGGTGCTTCCTTCTTTAGATACTCTAAAAAATCAAAAAGAAAAAAAGAGACTTTCAATCAGAAAGAACACTCGAAAATCTCTATGAAGGAGGAGAAGAGAAGAACAAAAGAATCCTAAAAAAAGACCCTCTTCTTCTTCTCTGTTCTCACACCTGGACACTTAGATTGGTGTCCATGAAATCTCCACACCCATGAGGTCTCTCACCCTAGTTTTCACATGCCCAAAAGCTCTCTCTAATGTATGGAATATATCAGAAAATCAGTACAAAAAGATCTCCTTATAAAGAGTTATGGAGGAATCCTTATCTAGGTCAAATACCTAGACAAGGCAGGACCAATTTAGGCAACTAGTTGGGGCGCCCAACACTTGGGCACCCCCTCCTTTCCTTTTGGCGTAGACCACCTTAATTTGTCACACAAAAAGTCTCTCTTTTCCATCAAAAATTCTAGAGAAAATCTGGAAGTATGGGCGGTATAGAAAAGGAGAAATTTTGGTTTCTCAAAATTCTATCTCATAGAATTTGAAACCAAAAGAACTTATCTCCTTTGACTTGGTCCATAACCATATTCCATATAGGAAAATCCAAGTCGGGCATGGGGGGGTGTGGGATATAGGTGGCACAAGCAAGATGAATCCTAGTCTTACTAGGATTCCATATTTGACTTGGTCAAATATGGTTTCTCAAACCAAACTAAACTAGAAATAAATCTACCCAATTAAAATAGGTCTTAACCCAACTAAGAACTTAATTAAATTAGATTTAAATATAAATTAATTTTCTAATCAAATTAGAAATTAGGTTGACCCAAGTCCTAATTAAACTAGGACTAGTTCTTTCTTACAATTAGCTTATCCAATAAACCAATTGGACTTGATCCAATTAAGTCCAAATCAAATCTAATTAAATTATATTTAATTAGACTTAATCTCAATCCACTGGCTTAATCAGATTAAGTCAATTAGCAATCCTATTGCTAATTGATCCTCCTGCAACACTTGCACTACGTTAAACATCAATCATAATGATCGTTTAACCCTAGAACAATTCTTAATCATTGATCAACCATCCGATCAGATTGTGAACTCTTATGTATGTGACCCCATAGGTCCAAACCTAAGTTGGAAGCATAGAAATAAATTTCTATACTAATCAAGATGACCATCTAGCAATGGTACCTGATGATCGGATAGGTAATATTCTTAGAACCCATGTGGATATAGTTTTCGTATAATTCATCTCTTTGACCAAAATGCTTGTAGGACACCTTAGAGTTCAATTGTCAACTCTGATTCGGTAGTCTACATTGTATTTTAAAATATCAAATCCATCTTATGGATTATCCTGACCAAGATTTTGATATATTGAAATATAGTGATACATTCTTCTCCAACTTTTGGAGTGGTCAATCCCATCTTGATCACACACTGACTTTGCAAGTACTTGACTATACCCAGAAGCCTTCCATTACTAAATTAAAAATTTAGTTAGTCTAGTATCAAAGCACAGTGAGTTGCTTGCAAGCCACTGAGGTAATCTTAGGTCTAAGGGATACTTATACCTATATCCCATCAGAGATATTCTCGATAGCAAAATGCTTTGGAGTTAGTCATGTTCAATGATGATGTACCCTTGCATCTCATCTGTATGTCATACCAGTGTCTCCACACTTTTTGGTTAAGAGGATAACCAACCTATATGGCACACTGCGACCTATGCTCAATAGACGTTGTTGTCCTAATTAATAACCTATCATTTGATCGTGAATAGTTTTAAGGACTAATCGATAAATCCTCTGTTTATCAAATTTAAATAGTTCTAAAAACTTCATCACAATAATGGAGTTCATTAGAAAATAAAAATTTTAAGATGAAAAAATATCAAAAATATATTTTATTTATTAATAAATTAATTATAATTATAATATAATCGAATCGTCAATAGGCTGATGATTGGTTTTCGGACATATTTTTCAACAAATCCTACTTATCCTAAAGCCACTCGGCACAGTATCTAATACCCATCTTTGATTTATGGTTGTTGAACTTTTTTATCGTCAGGACTTTAGTGAAGGGGTCGGTCAGGTTCTCCTTTCCATCAACCTTCTAAAGATCGACATCATCTCGATCCACGATCTTTCGAATCAGGTGGAAGCGGCACAATATGTACTTCGTCTACTGGTGTGCTTTCGATTCCTTCATCTAAGTAATGGCACTAGTGCTGTCATAGTAAAGTAGGATCGAGCCATCAAGGGAGGTTGCTACTCTAAGCTCGGTGATGAACTTCCTCAACCATATAGCTTTCTTCATGGCATCTAATGTTGCAATGTACTCTGCTTCGCAAATAGAATCTGCCACAATATGCTACTTGAAACTCTTCCAGCAGATGGCTCCACTATTTAAAGTAAAGATGTAACCCAACATGCTTCTACTATCATCATGGTCAGATTGAAAACTAGAGTCTGTAAATCTCATAAGTTTTAGATCTGACTCATCATAAATCAACCATTGGTGCTTAGTATTTCTCAAACACTTAAGGATGGCTTTAACCACTTTCTAGTGATTTTCTTCTGAATCAAATTGGTATCTACTCACTACTCCTAGTGAGTATGCTATATCTGATCTCGTACATGTCATGGCATATATGATAGATTCCACTACCGAAGCATATGAGATTCTACTCATACGCTCTCTCTCTCTTTAGGAGTTATCGGATAATCCTTTTTAGGAAGAAAAATTTCATAGCCTATCAGGAGATAACCCTTTTCGAAATTCTCCATGCCTCAGCACAGTATCTAAGTATGTGGACTAGGATAACCCAAGCATCCTCTTGGATTTATCCCTATAGATCTTCATCCTTAGGATGTAGGATACTTCACCAAAATCCTTCATAGAGAACTGCGATGACAACCAAACTTTTATTTTCTATAGTGCAGGGATATCATTCTCGATTAAGAGATTGTCATCCATATACAAGATAAGAAATATCACTACTAAACCATTTGTAAATGCAGGGCTCTTCTCCATTCTTAATGAAGTCATACATTTTGATCACCTTATCAAAATACATGTTCCAACTTCGAGATGCCTGCTTTAATCCATAAATGGACCTCAGAAGCTTGCACACCTTGGATTCATCTGTGGATGTGAACCCCTCAGATTATATCATATACATCTCTTTGATCAGCTCTTTATTCAAAAAAGTTGTCTTCACATCCATCTTCTAGATTTCATAATCCAGATGGGTAGCTATCGCAAGCATTATCCAAATGAATTTGAGCATTACCATAACAAAGAACGTCTCATCATAGTCAATACCATAACATTGATAATATCCCTTGGCAACCAAACAGACTTTATAGGTCTCCACCTTTCCATCTACATTCCTCTTTTTTTTTGAAGATCTACTTACACCCAATGGGTTTAACCCCTTCGGATGGATCAACCAATGTCTACACATCATTGACCTTCATGAACTTCATTTCGGACTTTATGACCTCAAGCCATTTCTCAGAATTAGATCTCTGCATTCCATCCATATGGGTGATCGGATCCTCATTGTTCTCATCAAGTTCGATAGAATCACCATCCCAGACTAAGCAACCATCATATCTATCCGACTGATTCGGTACTCTATCAGATTACCTTAATGTTGTAGATACATTGGGCTCCGAATCTGATCTAATCAAATTCGACTCAGGTTCAACTATAGGTGTTGGTCTTTCTACCTATTGAACTTTATCAAGTTTAATCTTAGAGGCAACAGTTCCTTCACCAAAGAACATCTTTTCTAAAAAGATTGCCTTAAAGCTGATGAACATCTTTTATTTTTCAGCATGGTAGAAATAGTAACCCTTACTTTCTTTAGGATACTCTATAAATACATACATATCAAATCGAGGTCCAAGCTTATCTGTATGCAAACATTTAACATAGGCTAGACAATCCCAAACCCATAGATGAGAGAGTCTAGGCCTACACCTAGTCCATATCTCATATGGAGTCTTTGCGATAGATTTACTCGGTACATTGTTCAATATATAACATGCAGTCTCGAGAGTATAACCCCAAAATAAAATAGGCAGACTAGCAAATTTCATCATAGATCGAACCATATCTAACAAGATTTGATTTCTCCTTTTCGATATATCATTATGCTATGATGTTCCTAGAGGAATCCACTATCAGAGAATCTCATTCTATCCTTAATATATCAAGAACTCACTAGATATATATTCATCTTCTCGATCCGATTGAAGAGTTTTAATACTCTTTCCAGTTTATTTTTCTACTTCACTTCAAAATCTTTTGAACATTTCAAATAAATCTGACTTATATTTCATCAGATAGATATATCTATACTTGAATAGATCATCTGTGAAAGTGATGAAGTAGAAATATTCATTTCTAGCACCTGTGCTCATTAGTCCACATACATCAATATGTACTAGACCTAAGAGCTCAGTGGCTCTCTTACCTTTTCTAGTAAAAGATGATTTGGTCATTTTTTCAAGAAGATAGGACTCACAGATTGAAAGTAATTTACAATCATTGACTTCGAGAATTTTCTCTTGGGTCAACTTGTTTATCCTATTCTTGTTAATGTGATCTAGCCTACAGTGCCATAGGTAGATATCCGAGATATTATATAATCTAGGATATTTTCTAGAAGTATACATTATACTTACAGGCTATAATAAAATGCAAATATCATTTTTTTGTAGTCCTTGCATTATTGTAACATTATTCATAATGATATCATAATAATCTCTTTTTATGGATAAATGATAACCATCTTTGGCCAAAAGGCTAACAGAGATTATATTCATTAGAAAGGAAGGACAATAATGACATTCATTTAAAGAAATGATATTATTATTAACAAAAAGTTGAACTATTTCTATAGCTAGAGCTAGAACAGACCTTTCATGTCCAACATTCAGGAATCGCTCATTATTTTCAAATCTTCTACTAATTTGAAGTTGCAATGTATTACAAATATGGACTGAACTTTCCAGTATCCAATACTCAAGTAGAAGTATCATAAATAAAAAAATTATAAGATGTTACCATATAACATCTTTGATCAGCTACTAATTGCTCATCTCTCTTATTCAGCCTATTGGGATCATGGAAATCAAGATACTGAGAATAGTTCCTCTTCCAATACCTCTATTTTTATAGTGAAAGCATTCTATCTAATCTAGGTTATTCTTGGATCTTATATTTAAACTGGGCATAGAGGCCCCAACACGAACCATTTCGTACTGCTGAACAACATTCAACTTTTGATATTTATTATTGAAGTTGGGTCCCATAAGTTTATCACTGTCTAACAGTGAATGGAGCAACTATTGTTTGGATTTAACTACATGAAGGAGAATCAAAAATCTAATTAGTAATTAATTCATTAAATCTAAAGATTTGAACTTTAATCAATAGGTTTTTTCACTTTTTTATTCGAACTGGTAGCATCTACCTCCAATTTGAGGAAATTATCCTAATTTCTTAATGGGTACTAGAATCCACATAGGCTACACACAAGCCTAACTATAGTTGGTCAACCCATGTACATCTAAGAATAGGTTCATAACCAATTATTTTTCTAAATAATTTTTAATAATTTAATTTTGCCTCAGGTATCTTTTCAGTAGGCTAGGACCTCCGTTGAAAGTTCCGATTAGGTCCAACTATTAACATAATTATATTTGATCCATCTAACTAATGAATAATTAAGCCCAACTATGGTTGGTCAACCTAACCATCATTTAGAGAAATGTGGCCAAGAAATCATATTATAAATGATAATTTCATTAGCGGATAAGCACCAGGCCTATGGGCCTCCAATGATTATCCAACTAATAGATCCATTATCATCCACTTAATGAGAGGCTATGATCTAGTTATCATCATAACTATTTCATTTTAAGAACTTAATAATTTTAGAGGATGTAATTGATTTGATTTAGAGGAGAGAAGGTTAGATGAACCAACTTGTCATGATCCTCCCACTGACTTCATCAAGTCAGCTTAAGGGAGACCATTAATAGGCTGGTCTAGGAGTACCTAAATTAGTCACACTAATTTACCTAGCTGACATGGGTCAGTTTGAATAGTCAAGTGATCTGATCAAAACATAATTTCACCAAGAGGCTGGGTAAGTTCGATCAGTGGGAGGATCTATCAAAACATGCCTTAAACACCATCAGAAATGGCAAGATAAGCGGGCTGCCAAATAAAGACCATCGATTTATTTATCTTATTCACTAACTGATTTAATTAGTCTCAATTAGATCAACTTAATAGTTCATGCTAGACCGCATAGCCAAGAATCAAGTCCATCTTGGGTCTCGTTAAAGACTTGGACTTGACCAACTATAACTATTGTAATTGATCTAGAGAATTCTTGACCTAATCTAAGATAACAATTGATTAGATTTAGTTAATTTTCTAATTAAGTCCATTCTTTAATCTAATCCTAAGTTTAACCTAACTAATAGACCTAATCCCCACTAACTAATTAATCCAATGTGTTATGATTTGTGTCTTAGGTCTTTAATTTATAATTCTAGATCCTAATTAAAATAACTTTTTAATTCTTAATTATGTTTTGGACTGAGGGTTGAGGTTCAACTTTTTAAAAATAATTTTATATTTATAAAATATTTTTATAACATGGTTCTACCTACTAAGTTGTATATTTGATTCATAATCAATATGCAAATAAGATAAGCATGAAACTACTTTAGATCTAATCTAAATAGGTTCATGTAATTGAAACGATTTCAATTTCAATCAATCATAAATTATCTTAGATCAAATTTAATATATTTATGATGATTAAAATTAGATTAAAATATTTTTAATTAGATCATAAAATTTTTTATATCTAATCTAAAATTTTATGATCAATATTTTAGATCAGCACGTACTAGGACAATCTCTCCACTATAAGAGATAAACCTTACAACAAGATAATCTTTTAATCAGTCCTGTGCAATCTAAAATTTTTATTTTTAGATCTAAAATACTTTTAAATCTAATAAATTATAAATAAAATTAGATCATATCTATTAAATTTATGATAAAAAATAGATCTATACAAACTAGAATAACCTCTCCACTATAAGAGATAAACCTTACAGGAGAACAATCTTATAATTAATTCATATGATCAAAATTTTTAATTTTAGATTTAATAATTAAATTTTAAATTAGATCTAACTAAAAATAATTTAAACATGTAAAAATAATTATGTAATAATTAACCTAGGCTCTGATACCAATTGAAGGAACTAGATCAAGGGTTTCAGAACTAGATCTTGAAATTTTTTTCAGATCTAGGCAACGAAAGATAGAAATTAATCAAAATTAATTCATAAAAATTAGAGAACTTCTAGATCTAAGATTTTATTACATGATTATAGCATAAGATTATATCAAAAATTAAAAATCATTCGAAGAGAAAAATATGTTGATCACATCAACATGGATCTATACTGGATCTATTGTAGGTATGTAATAGAGGATCATATCCATATTATCTGTGCAAGTTAGATGTTCTAACTTATTGATCTGGGCTTAAGGATATGCTCTGAGCTGCATATACATCTGACCTCTAAAAGATGTTCACATGAGCCAACGAGTCTTGATCAAAAGTCCAATGCTCGAAAATCAGTACAGTATGCAAGTATTGTACTGATCCTTCTTCGACAGTCGATCCGGTGCTTTCTTCTTTAAGATTTGGATACTTAAAAAAATCAAAAGGAAAGAAAGAGACATTCAACCAAAAAGAACACTCAAAAATCTCTATAAAGGTGGAGGAGAAGGGAAGAACAAAAGAATCCTAGAAGAAGATCCTCTTCTTCTTCTCTGTTCTCTCATCTAGACACCTATATTGGTGTCAATAAAATCCCCATGCCTAAGAGGTCTCTCACCCTAGTTTTCACACACCCAAAAGCACTCTCTAATTGTCTAAAATATATCAAAAAATTAGCCCAAAATGACCTTTTTATAGAGAGATATGGAGGAATTCTTGTCTAGGTCAAATACCTAGACAAGGTAGGACCAATTTAGGCAACTAGTTGGGGCGCCCAACACTTGGGTGCCCCCTCCTTTCTTTTTGGTGTGGACCACCTTAATTTGTCACACAAAAAGTCTCCCTTTTTCACCAAAAATTTTAGAGAAAATATGAAAGTGTGGGCAGCATAGGAAAGGAGGAATTTTAGTTTCTCAAAACTCTATCTCGTACAATTTAAAACCAAAACAACTTACCTCCTTTGACTTGGTCCATGACCATATTCCATATGGGAAAGAGAGGGAGAGAGCGGCATGCATGAGAAAGCCTGGGAGAGGAGATTTCATGCACAAAAAAATCCAAGTTGGGCATGGGGGGGCGTGGGATATAAATGGTGCAAGCAAGATGAATCCTAGTCTTACTAGGATTCCATATTTAACTTGGTCAAATATGGTTTCTCAAATCAAATTAAATCAAAAATAAATCAATCCAATTAAAATAGGTCTTAACCTAATTAAGAACCTAACTAAATTAGATTTAAATCTAAATTAATTTTTTAATTAAATTAGAAATTAGGTTGACTCAAGTCCTAATTAAACTACGACTAGGTCTTCCTTGCAATTGGCTTATCCAATAAACCTATTGAACTTGATCCAATTAAGCTCAAACCAAATCTAATTAAATTATATTTAATTAGACTTAATCTCAGCCTACTGATTTAATCAGATTGTGTCAATTAGCAATTCCATTGCTAATAAATCCTCCTACAATACTTGTACTAGGTTAAACATCAATCGTATTGATTGTTTAAATCTAGAACGATTCTTAATCATTGATCAACCATCTAATCAGATCATGAACTCTTATGTGTGTGACCCCATAAGTCTGAAACTAAGCTGGTAGCATAAAAATAAATTTTTATACTAATTAAGGTGATCATCTAGCAATGGTATCTGACGATCGGATAGGTCGAATGTGTGTAAAACAACATCCTTGAAACCCATATGGATATAGTTTCTATATAATTCATCCTCTTGATCAAAATGCTCATAGGACACCTCAGAGTTTAACTATCAACTCTAATTAGATAATTCACATTGTATTTCAAAATATCAAATCCATCTCATGGATTATCCTGACCAAAGTTTTGCTATATTGAAATACAGTGATACATTCTTCTCCAACTCTTGAAGTGGTTAATCCCATCTTGATCACACACTAACTTCGCAAGTACTTTACTATCCCCAAAAGCCTTCCATTACTAAATTAAGAAATTTAGTTAGTCCGATACCAAAGTACAGTGAGTTGCTTGTAAGCCACTAAGGTGATCTCAGGTCTAAAGGGCACTTATACCTATATCCCATCAGAGACATTTTCGATAATAGAATGGTCTAGAGTTGGTCACGTTCAATGATGATGTACCCTTATATCTCACCTGTATACCATACCAGTGTCTTCATACTTCTTGGTTAATAGGACAATCAACCTATATGGCACACAGCGACCTATGCTCGATAAATATTGTTGTCCTAATTAACAGTCTATTATTTGGTCATAAATAATTTTTAAGGACTAATCAATAAATTCTCTCTTTATCAAATCTAAATAGTTCTAAGGACTTTATCATAATAATGGAGTTTATTAGAAGATGAAAACTTTACGATGAACAAAAATCAAAAATATATTTTATTTATTAGTAAATTAATTATAATTATAATATAGCTCAATCATCAATAGGCTGATGATTGACTTTGGGATATATTTTTTAATAGAAATTTCTCTCTCGAAGAAGAATTATCTGATAACTCCTCAAGAGAGAGAGAGCATATAAGTAGAATACCATATACTTCAACAGTGGGTTCTATTATGTACGTCATGACGTGTATGAGATCAGATGTGGCATACTCACTAAGGGTAGTGAGTAGATACCAGTCTAATCTGGATGAGAATCACTCGAAGGTTGTAAAGATAATCCTAAAATATTTAAGAAATACTAAGGACTAGTGGCTTCAACAATGGAGATGCTGACTTGAAACTTGTAGAATATACTGATTTTAATTTTCAAGTCAGATCATGATAATAGTAAGAGTGTGTCAAATTATGTATTTACCCTAAATGGTGGAGCGATCTATTGGAAGACTTTCAAGAAGCACACTATGGCTGATTCTGTATGCAAGAAATAGTATGTTGCGAACATTCCGATACTGTCAAAGAAAGCTGTGTGACTGCAGAAGTTCATCGACGAGTTGGGAGTGGCATCCTTCTTGATGATCCGGTTCTACTTTATTATGACAGCACTAAAGCCATAGCTCAAGTAAAGGAGTCGACAACATTTATCGAGTGTAGATCATTATGTGCTATATAGATTGGTTGTCCTCTTAACTAAGAAGTATGGTGATACTGGTATGGTACATTTCACTGAACATGATTCAGTTACAGAGCTCTCTGCTGTCAAGAGTTGCTCATAAAGGATATAGATATAAGTGTCCCTTAGACTTAAGATCACCATGGTTACTTGCAAGCAACTTCGCTACACTTTGATACTGAACTACCTAAATTTTTAATTCAGTGATAAAAGATTTCTATGTGTAGTCAAGTACTTGTTTAGTCAGTGTATGAGTTAAGATGGTATTGACCCCTCCAAGTGTTGGAATAAATGCATCACAGTATTTCAGTTTAACAAAATCTCGATCGGGATAGTCCTCCATATGATGGATATTGAAATTTGAAATGCAATGTGGATGATTTTTAGTATTGACAGTTAAACCCTAGGTTATTCTTTGAGCATTAAGGTTAAGGAGATGAATTATATAATAACCATATGTCACAAGTTTATGGATGTTGCATTTCGACTATTCGACCTATCCAGACATCGAGTACCATTGCTAGATGGTTACATCAATTGGTATAAAAAATTAGTTCCATGCTATTGGCTTAGTATTTGAACCTATGGAGTCACACATAGTAATAGTTTCTACCTGATCTGATGGCTGATCAAGAATCTCAATGGTCTGAGACTCTGAGGTCCACTGGACTAGGACTGTATGACCAAGAGTCTCACTAGGACTCTACCTTCTCGAGTTTCACTGGATTGGGACTCTAATATTATTGGAGGATTAATTAATAATTAGATTATTGATTAGCTTAATTTGATTAAGCAATGAGAATTGGATCAAATTTGATTGAATTGTATTCGATTGGATTTGACCCGATTAAGTTATGAGATGACCTAATCGTTAAGAAAGATTGGATTCTGATTTGATCAGGACCTGAACTCAATTAATTTTTAATTTGATTAGAATTTAATTGAGATGAATTAAGCCTAATTTGATTGGATTTATTCTAGTCTAATTGGATTTGGATAAATATGTTTGGGTTAAAACCTAATTGGATAAGATTAAGACACCAGTTTGATTGGACATCTTCCTTGGCACCCACTAATGTTGACCTTTGACCATCGCCCATTTTTATATGGAGTTTTTCTAATTTCTCCAATGCCTAAGAAGTATTTTGTGTGCCCCATGACCTGGTCTTGCATTGGATTAAGATAAGGTATCATTTGAATTATGAATTCAAATGGGAGGTCGAAACAACTTCAACCACCCATCCTTATCCATTCCCCATGCCTCTCTTCATTTTGTTGCCATTTTTAATCAGATTAAAAGTGGGCATGTGCACCAAAAGGAGAGTCCTCCTGCATGTTAATCACATTTCCATGCGATGGAGAAGGTTTAACTTTAGTCTTGAATTTTGAATTCAAAAGGGAGGTTGAAACAAGTTCAACCTCCCATCCTAATCTTCTCCATGTGTTTTGCCCATCAAAATGTTGCCAATAAAATGGGATTTTTTCTGGGCATGAGTGAGTGTGAGAAAGGTTTCTGAGGTGAGAGTTCGAAAGGGTTGGGGCACTGGTTTGTGGGCATGAGAAAAGTCAAACAGAGAAATCCTATGCCACTCTTCTTTCCCTTGCTATCTCAAGCAATTTTAAATGATTTAAAATTGCATGTGGTGGTTTTTTATGAAATGGTTTCTCAGTGAAACAGAGTGTGTGTGAGGGTTTCCTGAGCGTGAGTTCCAAATATCCCAAAATTCTAGAGAGTCTGGTTTCCAGGGTTTCAATTATGGGTTGCCTTAGGGTTTGGACCCATGGTTCGGAAAGTAAGATTGAATGCTCTCAGCATCCAATCTCTATGAAAATTTTCACACCTACTCCTCATACTCCAAAGTATGTCTTCTGACCTTCTGGAGCATTCGAAAGATCAAAAAAAGGTGGTCGATCGAGATCGATCAAGATTGGTCGTCGAAGATTCCAACGAGAAGATGGTTCTTCTGGTGGAGCTGGTCAGGACTAGGAGCTTTGTATGGACCAACCATAGATGCCAGACAATCTATGTAGCTACATCGTGATGTGAGAAACTTCTTTTTATAATTTTTAAATTATGAATATTGTATACCCATGCTCAAGTATCATATTCTGAATACGAGTAGGTTAGTAAATATGATTTACTGATGTAATACATTCAATTTTTCTAATATATATGATATGTCTCGATCCTAGTGTAGGATTTTCATGATAAGATTATAACATGCATAGATTAATTAGATTAATCTAAGTCTTTTACTGTATTTTAATTCAAAAAAATTGCGAAATGCATGCCTAGAGTCATGCATATTTTTCTTCATTTTATTCATGCACTATTATTTCAATAGCCATTTAGTATTTAATCTCTTATCCTTGTATAAAATAAACCTAACTGTGTATTGAGGACTAAATGTAAAGTAATTGCCTGTGCAAGGACCAGGTGTGTAATAGCAGTCATGCAAAAGACCAGGTGCTGAGTTTCCGGTTGGTCATGGGCCAAAATCCCATTCTTGGACATATGTCAACAAGTATATGCAATGCCAATTCCAAACGATTCACCCAAATTCCTCTCCTTTTATTGCCCCAAAACAACATCTGATCATTTAAATATCACTGCCACGTGACTGAGTATGCCAATAAATTAATGGTTTCTTCTTCTTCTTCATTATCATCTTCTTCCTTTTTTTTCCAAAGGAAAGCATTTGGTTCTCAAAATTAACCTTGGTCTAGGTTAAGTTCATCAAGGCACAAGATGTGTGATTAGAGGAATGCTACGTAAATCTCAGGCTAATCTTTTGTGTCCTAGTCATGCAACAAAGTGTCAAAGCTAGCTCATGATTTAAACATGTAGATATAGGTCCCTCTTAGCAAGTATTTAAACAGGTGGATAAAATTTAACTTAAATAATTAAATTTTATGATAATATAATAAAAAATATTACTAAATAGATAATAAATCAAGTTAATAATATGTTTATATGGTTATATATTTTTTAAAAATTAATAAATACTATATAAAATTATATATAATTATATGTAGATTTGGATATTTAGATATAGATCAGATAGTTATCTATCTATATCTATTTTTTTTTTGATGAATATAGATATAAATAAATATATTAGTTTGATCTTTAAACTTTTATTCATATCTGAATTGATTTGGATACGAAAATAAATTCGGATGAATAATATCCATACTACTTTCATCCCTGTCCAATCGGCATCTATTTAATTGATTCAAATACTATGAAGAAGATTTATTACTTGATTTGATTTAGAGATCCATAAAAAGTCGATCCTCTATTTTATATAAAAGAGAGGAAAGGGATAAAAGAGAAGAAATTTTCTTCCAGTTGGGAACCTTTGCCTATTAACCTTGCTACCATAAAAGAAAATTTCGTTTGCTTCTATTGGCAACATGTCAAATCTGATTTTGCCAAATCCGCTTTGATACGTGATTTATATCGCATGCACCCTATCTCCCTAATCTGCAGCTAGGGATAAAAGTAGTATGGATATTATCTGTCTGATCTATTTTTGTATTCAAATTAATCCGAATATGGATAGAAATTTAAGGATCCGACTAACATCCATATTCGTCAAAGAAAAATGGATATGGATATGGATAGACAACTATCCAATCCTTATCCGAATATCCAAATCTATATATAATTCTATATGATTTTATATAGTACTTATTAATTTTTTAAAAAAATATATAATCATATAAACATATGATTAACTTGATTTATCATTTATTTAGTAATATTTTTGATTTTATAGCCATAAAATTTAATTATCTAAATTATATTTATAATTATATCCATATTTTTAATATCCGAATTATATCTATATCCATTTAAAATAAATATGGATATAAATTTTTATATTATCTGTATCCATATCTGATATTCGGTAAAATAAATATGGATATATCCGATCAGCCCTACCTGTAGCTATAAAAGGCGTGGCTGGGCGTCGTCCTCCTCCCACAAGAGGCGCGAGAAGAAGGGTGGGAGATATGGCAGGGTCCGGCTATCTCAATCGCAGCGGAGCTCTACAAGCTCTCGTCATGATCTTCTTCTTGATGCTAAACTGCTCCTCAAGCTTAGCACGACCGTTGAGGATGATGGAAGAAAAGCTTTCCGGGGCCTCGCATGGAGTAGAGGGGCTGAGATTTCATTTGTTGCCCAAAGGCGTGCCTGTTCCTCCATCCGGGCCTTCCAAAGGGCTTACACCTGATCCTCCTGAATCTCCGCCTCGCAATCCCCTTGGAACGACGATGTAGGTTTTAGAGTTGGCCTTCCTCCATTGCGTCCGACGGTACGTACCATGATTTCCTATGTTACCCAAGGGTGCAAAATGGATGCGTTAATAAAAGAAAGGATATGTTTTTATGTCGTGGTGCTCGTGGTCCAGTTATATTTCTTATAGCATCTCTTTATTTTCGAAAAATCTAAGAGCTTTCTTTTTTTTTTGGTACCTATTTACATTCCAATCCGTATCAAATGTGCCGTGCCATATTAGTATGGATTGAGACTCAATATGGGATGAACACTAAATCTTGTTACACTTAACTCATCCTGTATTAAATTTATCAATACTGTACCAGCATGATATAGGTATAAAATTTTGTACTAAGATGGGGGATCTGATGAAAAAGGATCAAGCTAGCTTCGTGTAACGATAAAAGTTGTCTCACTAATATGATATGGATATTATGAGTTCAAAACACATATAAATAGCCCATGCGTGCGGCGATACAGCAGTTTATATACACGCTAAAAAATTTGCTATTTATCTATATACTTTTATAATTATTTCTTTTATTCCATTGTAAATGATTTGCTTCAACCAAACGGGTGGTTCAACCTCCCAATTCATCAATATATATATATATATATATATATATATATATATATATTTCTTTTATCTGTATACGTTTTGAATATCTAAAATTGAGTGTACACTATTGCAAATTTATTATTTATGTATATACCCTAATAACTTTTTTCGTGTGCCATTAATATATAAAGATGTATAAAAAGAAATATTTTATAATGTTATATATATAGTTATATATATATATATATATATATATAGACAGAGACAGAGACACACACACACAAAAGAGAGAGAGAGAGAGAGAGAGAGAGAGAGAGTAAATTTGCAATAATATATACATAATTTCAGGTGTTTATAAGGGTATATTTATGCATAAACCATGCACTTGTATATTTCTGTGCAATGAATTTAATCGATTCAATATTCTTTCAACATGGTTTGGAAGTTAATCTAAAAATGTGCAGTGTCAATTCCTAGTTGAAGAACATCTAGATAGTGATCGAAAGAAAGCTAATGGATAAACCTTGTGTAACCCAATGTGTCGATTCAGTGGATGGAGAAAAAATATTGTAGCAGGCTGATCCTCTAGAAATCCTAGTGACATGTTGATCCATAACTTATGAAAGCTAATGGATTTATGTTTCTATATGGTGAAACTAATTGATCTCAATTGGGTCAATATTCTCTCGGCAAGGTTTGAAAGAGATTTCTAGGAATGTGTATTATGAATTCTGCATATCTCAAGGACATCTAAATAGTGATCACAATAATACTAATGGATTACCCTCTAAATCCTGGCAAAAGGAAGAAGAATCACCATGTTTATATATGTGTAATCTATTGCTTAACATATTAAGGAAGGTTGCAAGGAATGAAGACTTCATTAGAGCTAGTACTACTAGGTTTTGCCATAATTTTCTTAATTTTACAAAACTTAGATTAGCATAAGAATAATTTGAGCATATTATTTTATCCCAAGAATGGCTAAACAGCTACTAGGCGATGATAAAAAGATGACAAATATTGTCTTCACTACCTTTGTATTGGAAAAAATATTATGAGCTCTATTGAGTTCTCACCTTATACTGAAGATGTTAAAACAAGTGGAGCGAGAGAAAAGGATTAAAGACCTATGATTTATATACACAAGTAATGACAGTACTCATGAAAGGTTGAGAGAGAACATCAAGTACAAAGACATTCTAGGTACTATGTGGCAAGATCAAGATCATGGAGACATTCCTTGCACATTGCCATGTTCTTTCTTAATCTAAATTTTTATTATGAGAAATGTTTATGAGAATGAAACTTTGAAGCATCGAGAAAGTTCTATTGAGTGTATGGAGAAGATGTTCCTGGATCAAGATCTACAAGATACTATTTCAATTCAAATAAAGTTATACCTATATCCATATATGGTAGCAATAAAATCTTTTAGAAAGAAAGAGTTATAGATCAAAGGACAAGCAAGAATGAAATACCTATCCATATGAAATTTTGATTTGTATTTATAGCACATGTTAGGAATTCGTTTCATATGAAAGTTTCATCCTTATAAGTATTAATGATCTTATTTTATCTAAAATATAGTGGAAGGGTGCAATCCATGGGGTGGTATTGCCCTTGAATTATGTAGGAGAATGATGCATACTCTTGTCTTTGTTTGCTCTCTTCATAATTTAACCATAATTGGTGCATATTTGAGCATTTAAATTTAATACATGATCTCTTTCTAATTTATGTATGGTAAAAAGGCTGAAAGTTATTCTTTTTATTTTTTTGTTATCTTTTTCCTCCAAATTTACACAAAGAAAAGAAATTAACCGGATCAAATGAAATTAAATGATCTAGTTTATGTTCAATACAATATAAGGCTAAGAGAGATAAGGTTTTTGGAAAGACAATAATGGAAGGTAGAGATTATTGGTTCAATTTGTCTTAGTGAAGTTTATCAATGTAATGTGTGGCTAGTTGCCCAACCAGATCTAAATAAAGAGGAAAGGGTGTTTAAAGATGACAACTTACTTGGCAGGATGTTAACATAGCCCTTGGAGCTTTAGAAGTTGTTCAAAGGAAAAAATCAACTAGAATGAAAGTAAAAAAAAAGAAGCGATCGAGCAAGCATGCATGAAGTCCACCCTCAATTGTAGCTCAATTATAAGAAGCATTGATATCCTGTACTCTCTCAAAGATGTTATCAATCTCCTCTCGATTCCACCATTAAAGCCTGTGCTACATAAACTCAAACTTTCACATCACACGGTATATGGCTTTGTCCCATGCCAGAACCTCCAAACATCTGGCATAGTGTCACAAAAATAGAGATATGAAAACCAAAACTTCTCAAATCAGAAGGAGCTCTGATGAGCAATGCTAGGTGTCAGTGATAATCAAGATTGGGCAATGATCTTGTACGATCCATTAAAGATGGCATACTTGGTAGTGATAAATATCAAAAAATTATAAATAAAAATATTAAAATATATATTAATTAATATTTATTTAAAAAAATTAATATTTTTATTAATATTTTGTAGAAGAAAGCATCACTAGTATAAAGAGCTTGATTTATGGGTTCAAACAAATCAAATTTGACATAAATCAGAGCTAAAATTAAAAAATATGAAGATCGAAAGTTTTAAATAAAAATAATAATAAATATATTAATAAAATTGGCCAGCTTAGTCGGCTAGTCCAGCAATTTTGGCCTACGGCTCAGATCAACCATGGCTTAAATCGACCACAGCCTGCCAGTCAGCTCGGACCAACGCAAGCCTGCAAGCCCACGCACGAAGCGAGGCCCAACCCTCTCTAGCATGATGTCACTGTGACATCAAAAAACAATGTGGTCCATGATGGACCTGAAGGAACCAGATCTAGGATTTTAAGGATAGATCTTGAAATTTTTTCAAGATTAGGTAGTCGAAGACTAAAATAAATTAAATTTTTTTTAAAAAAAACTAGAGAACCCCTAGATCTAAGATTCTATTACATGATTATAGTATGAAATTAAATCAAATATTAAAATATTAAAAAAAATATGTTGATCATATCAATATACATTTATACTACATCTAATGCAGGTATATAATAATAGATCAGATCTATATTATCTGTCCAATGTTAGACGTTCTAACTTGCTAATCTAGGCTAAAGGATGAAGCTCCAAGCTACACAAGTGCCCGGCTTCTAAGAGATGTACACACGAGCCCACGAACCCCGATTAGAAGTTCGATGGAAGAAATCAATACAATATGCTAGTACTATGCTGATCCTTCTTCGATGGTCGATCTGGTGCTTTCTTTGTCAAGACTTGGATACTCCAAAAAAATAGAAGGAAAAAAAAAGATTTTCGATCTGAAACAACACTCAAAAATCTCTATGAAAGAGGAGGAGAAAGGAAGAGCAAAAAATCCTAGAAGAAGATCCTCTTCTTCTTCTCTTTTCTCTTACCTAGATATCTAGATTGGTGTCTATGAAATCCCCATGCCCCAAGAGTCTCTCTCTCTGATTTTCATATACCTAAGAGCCCTCTCAATGGTCTTGAATCAGTATAAAATTTAGCCGAAAAAGACCTCCTTATAAAGAGATATGGAAGAGTCTTCATTGGGTCAAATTCCTACACAAGGTAAGAATACATATGGCAAGTTGTTGGGGTGCCCAACACTTGGGCGCCCCCTCCTTTGTTTTAGGCATGGACCACCAGGGTACGCACACAAAAATTTCTCCTTTTAATCATGGAAATCAAAGGAGAAATTAGGATGGGACGGCACACATGGGAAGAGACCAAGTTTGTTGGGATTCTATCATATAGAGTCCAACAAACTTCAACAACTTTCCATCTATTGACCTGGTCCACAACTTAATGCCATATAGGAAACAGAGGAGAAGGGTGGGCACACGTGATGATCAGTGAGAGAGAAGATTTGTCACCAAAAATAAGAGGGAAATGGCATGGGGGCATGGGATATAGGTGGCGCAAGCAAGATGGATCTTAGTCTTACTAGGATTCCATATTTGACTTAGTCAAATATGGTTTCTCAAACAAAATCAAACCAGAAGTAACTCAATCTAATTAAATTAGGCCCTAATCCAATTAAGAACTCAATTAAATCAGATTAAATTAGATTTAATTCTAATTTAATTTTTTAATTAAATTAGAAAATTGGATTGATCTAAGTCCTTGTTGAACTAGGACTAGTTCTTCTTTGTATTTGGCTTATCCAATAAACCAATTAAACTTGATCCAATCAAGTCCAAACCAAATCTAATTAAATCATATTTAATTAGACTTAATCTCAGCCCTTTGGTTTAATCAAATTAAGCCAATTAGCAATCAAATTACTAATTGATCCTCCTACAATATTTGCACTAGGTTAAACATCAATCGTATTGATCGTTTAACCTTAGAATGATTCTCAATCATTGATCAACCATCCGATCGAATTGTGAACTCTAATGTGTATGACCTCATAGGTCCGAACCTAAGTTGGTAGCACAAAAATAAATTTTTATATCAGTCGAAGTGACCATCTAGCAATGACATCCAATGGCTGGATAGGTCAAATGTGTATAACAACATCCTTAGAATCCATGTGGATATAGTTTTCATATAATTCATCCTCTTGATCACAATGCTCATAGGACACCTCAGAGTTAAACTGTCAACTCTGATCAAGCTATCTACATTATATTTTAAAATATCAAATTCATCTCATGGATTATCCTGACCAAGATTTTGCAATATTGAAATATAGTGATACATTTTATTCCAACTCTTGGAGTGGTCAATTCCATCTTGATCACACACCAACTTCACAAGTACTTAGTTGTACCCAAAAGCCTTATGTTACTAAATTAGAAATTCAGTTAGTCCAATACTAAAGCACCGTATGTTGCTTGCAAGTCACTGAGGTGATCTCAGGTCTAAGGAACACTTATATCTATATTCCATCTGAGATATTCTCGACAACAGAATACTCTGGAGTTGGTTACATTCAGTGATGATATATCCCTACATCTCATCTGTATACCATATCATTGTCTTCATACTTTTTGGTTAAGAGGACAACTAACTTATATGAAATACAGCGACCTATGCTCGATAGACGTTATTGTTCTTATTAACAGCCTATCATTTGATCGTGAATAGTTTTAAGGACTAATCGATAAATTCTCTCTTTATCAAATCTAAATAGTCCTAAGGACCTCATCACAATAATGGAGTTCGTTAGAAAATGAAAACTTATGATGAAAAATATCAAAAATATATTTTATTAATTAATAAATTAATTATAATTATAATATAGGTCAACCATCAAGAGGCTGATGATTGGTTTTGAGACACATTTTTCAACAACTCTTATTTATCCTAAAGCCGCTCAGCATAGTACCCAATATCCATTTTTGACTTATGGTTGTCGAACTCCTTTATCGCTAGGGCTTTAGTGAAGGGATCGGCTAGGTTCTTCTTTCCATCGATCTTTTGAAGGTCGATGTCACCTCGATCCATGATCTTCTAGATCAGATGGAAGCAGTGTAGAATGTGCTTCATCTGCTGGTGTGCCTTTGGTTTCTTTGCCTGAGCTATGGCACTAGTGCTGTCATAGTATAGTAGGATCGGACCATCAAAGAAGGATGCTACTCTGAGCTCGGTGATGAACCTTCTCAGCCACATAATTCTTTTCATGGCATTTAATGATGCAATGTACTCTGCTTCACAAATAGAGCCACCACAATCTGCTACTTGAAACTCTTCCATCAGATGGCTCCAACATTTAAAGTAAAGATATAATCCAACACGCTCGTACTATCATCATGGTTAGATTGAAAGCTGGAGTCTGCAAACCTTATAAGTTGCAAATCTAAGTCGCCAAAAATTAACCATTGGTCCTTAGTATTTTACAAATACTTAAGGATGGCTTTAACCACTTTTCATTAGTTTTTTTCAGGATCAGACTGGTATCTACTCACTACTCCTAGTGAGTATGCCACGTTTGATCTCGTACATATCATGGCGTACATGATAGATCTCACTGTCGAAGCATATGGGACTCTACTCATATACTTTCTCTCTTTAGAAGTTGTCGGATAATCCTTCTTAGAGAGAAAAATTTCATGGTCTAGAAATTTCTAAACCACTACCTCCGATTTTGGCCCATCAAATATAATTTCTTCCTGATTATTATAAAAATTATAATAATTTTAAATTCTAGTATAGCGTGCTTGCTTTGAATACACTATTGGTAAGGGCCAAAGCTAGTCATCGTAAAGCATTCCATGAATATTTTTTCTGCCATAATGATAAGACCTCCTGATTGCCCCTATAATTTTGGAAACCTGAATGATATATTAAAGTTGATTATGTATAAGACTCCTTCATAGGATTCAGCTGAAGATATTAAACTTAGCACTTACTAGGAGGTAACCTAGCTTTTGATTTTATTTTTTTTTATTTTTAGTTTATCTTTCTTTCAGAATTAAGTTGGGAGGAGAACTACCGACCTATGCTGGATGAAGAATAAATAAATTTCAGACCGAGCTGAGAACCATACTAAACCAGATGAACTCTTTTCTTTTTATTTATCACACTCTTTTCTTTTCTCCATTGAGGATAATGAAAATTAAGTTGGGAGGAAAGGATAAATAAAATAATTAAAGTCTTTGAGTATGGTAATAATTAGTCTTATGTATTTGATTTTGTATCGATTTAAAATTTTTTAAGTATTTTAATCGATGATTGATTAATGATCTAGAGAATTTTGAAATACTAAAGATCAAATGATTAAGAAAATCCAATAAATGGTTAGGTTTTGAACGGAATAAATTTTTGAGTGATTCTAAAATCTTCTTCCAGCCTATATTCAATAAAGAATTTGCTTTGGTGGGCATGAGTGTAAGAAAATGATGATAAAAAAAAATAAAAAGCAAGTTCTAAATATTAGTTTTCCACTGAGTAATTGGATCTCGTTTCCTAAATAAGCAATCTTATTCGTGTCAAAAAGTAGGCCATGTAAAAAAAGTTTGTTATACAGCTTTTTTTAACCAGTAGCCTATTTGACTCAAGTCAGTAAGTCCAAGTGGTGTTCTACACCTAATGCCCTAAAACCAATTAGTTTGAAAGTCATTGATCCAAAGCTCGCTATAAGGGTTAGATAGAAACCTTAAGAGATTAAAATATTATACTAATTGTAAAAATAAAAAAAATTCAAACTATAACCTATACTAAAGATAGAGAATTTAAAGAATAAAAGTGAAAGTTTGTTAAAAAAAACTCTAAAATTTTATGTTCTTTACTTAACCACTATTTAGGATAGAATTAATAATCTGATGATATATCTCTTAAATCTCTAACCAAATATCAATTGACTTTAGGATGATCTGAAGAACTTTTATATCTTATCAAGTTAGTACATACTTCTAATTTTTTTTCTTTTTACTTGAGGATGAATAAAACTCAAGTTGGAGGATATGATAATCATCATAAAATTATAAATAAAAATATTAAAATATAAAATAATTAATATTTATTTAAAAAAATAATATTTTTATTAATATTTTGTAGAAAAAAGCATCATCAATGTGAAGAGCTCAATTTATGGATTCAAATGAATTAAATTTGACATAAATCAAAGCTAAAATGAAAAAGATACGAAGGTTGAAAGTTTTGAATAAGAAATATATATATATACACACACACCCGCAGCTCAGATTGACTGCGGCTTAGACCGACCATAGCTTGCCAGTTGGCCCGAACCAACACAAGCCCACATGTGAAGCCAGGGCCAGCCCTCTCTAGCATGACATCACTATAACATCACAAAACCACGTGATCCAAGATGGACCAACGGCTGATGCAGTATGCATGGCAGAAAAACCCACATGGTTCATAGGGTTATTTCTATCATTTTAGATGATGTGGTGCACTATGGTTGGTTGTGGTCTTCACGACATTCAATCCACAAGGTCCAGCAATTCTCCAGTGAACCATCCGACGGTTGAGAGCTATCTCGGTCTAAATCCAATGGTGTGGGTGAGTTGTCGGTTTTGATCTAATTTCTTGTAGCTTCATTGTGTGATTTGATAGATGATAACTTCACCGATCGCCATCTGACGGTCATGACAAATTTTTGGATTGATCGGGACTTCTCATGCCTCCTAAAGCATGATCCAATGGTAGAAAATCAACTGAATAGATGATCCGATGGTTTGAATCAATCTGAGCTTTGATTAGCGGGGGTTCTTGATGGATTTTCTGACTTTGATTAGCAATTCGACGATCAGGAATACACTGAGTGATTGAATTTGATCTAGACTCCAATTTGGGTTCGATAAGGACTCACAAATTACTGCTTTTTCCTCTATTTAATCCTTTGTTGTGCCACAGATCTAATAGAGAGACCTCCCATAAGGGGGATTAGCCCCTTTCTAAGCCTCTTTCTCTTCTCTCTCCCCTCTAAACCTAGAACAGAGCCTTCTCCACCCTCTCAGCTCTCTTTCTTTCGCTACTTCTCTCTTCTTCTTTCTTTCTTCTTTCCTTTTCTTTTCTTTTTATTTATCGAGAAGTTTGAAGATGCTGGGAGCTAGAGGAACCTCAACCATGCATGATTAAAGATCTAAATTCTAGAAAAATAGATGAAGTCTTTTAGTATAGATGGTATTTTTCTTTTCTTTATCTTTTGTAATTTCTTTTATATATTGAATGACATATTCTTCTGCTCAACCTTAAATTTTATTCTTTATGTACGAGATCTTGTATTAACATGCTTATTATTGATTAATATCTAAATAGACTATATTTATAGAGATGGGTTGCGAAGAGAGATACAGTCCATATTTGGTTTACTGGTTTATGTTAGAAAGAATCATTAAAAGCCATGTTACTAATTTTTAAAAATTAAGTATTGAATAGCTGATGATTCTATTGATATGGATCGTGATCGGAAGATACAGTTCATACTTAAAGAAAATAGGTTATAGTCATAACTAAATTATTAAAAATATTAAATTTTTACATTAAAAAGAATTACTAAAACCATACTAAAGATGGATTCAAAATTCTGAAATATTTTTAATTAATTCTTAAATCCCTATTAATTATTTATTTTTTTATCTTAATTAAAATTTTTTATCTACTTATTTAAATTTTTGCTTTTAAAAATTAAGTTAAAATTTTAGTTTTAATTAAAATTGAATGCAACTCAGCCTTCAATTTTTGAAGAAATCAACACCCGACTCATCACTATTCTAATTAATAGTAAGATCGATTTTAATTTTTATTTGGTGCTATAACAATGAGCATCAGGTAGCTAAAGAATCATTATATTCAACTGGTCATAGCAAAGGCTCTATTGATCCGCTTCTAAACTCTGGCACTATCTTGGTGGTTGTTATACCCATAAACCTAGATCTCAAGAAGCTAAGGTCAACAAAGCCATTCGTCACAATAGATAACAGGCTTTTTTGGTCTTAGCATTTTCCAAGTAGGGCTTACCTTGTTCTTCTTATGGGGTTCTTCAATACAATTGAAGTCACCCTGCAACCAAAAATTGGACAGCCTGCTCAATCAATTTTGAGACCTCATTCTACAACATATGTTGTTGTTTGTCTCAATGCTAGCATGTACACCAGATAAAAGCTAAGGAGTTTCATTAACTTCAAAAATCACTATAACAACCTACTGATTACAGTTGTTGAAGACATATAGTTGCTGCACTGATCCTCCAAGCAATAATAATGTCTCTTGCAAGACTCTAAGATTCAATGGTATAAAATCGCTAAGACACCAGAAAATGATGTCGAGCATAGATCAAATTGTTGCCAGAAAGCTAAATCTCCAAAAAGCACACACAAATCCAGGTTATGCTTCTACATCAAGCTTGTAGAGGTAGACATTAAGGAGGGCTTCCTGACCTCCTAGCATGCCACAACATAGTCTTTATTACTAAAACCTAGAAGGGGTGGGAGGAGCCAACTTCCTCTAGTGTTCGACACCATCTACAAGGATTGGATCTATTATGGCATTGGAATTGCTCATTTCGATACCACAGCAATCCTCCTCTAGAGCTGTCCTGATGCATCATATGATAGTGCTATGATTGGCCCTATCTAAGATGGGGGAACTCATAGATTGTTGGTTCCACACTCCGATCCCCAACTCCTCATCAACCATGGGAATATCATTTATAATCAGGAGTATGTCATCCACATACAATACGAGAAATGTGATAGCACTCTTACTGATCTTTTTGTACACATAGGGCTTCTTCTCATTTTTGATGAAATCAAATAATTTGATCACATCATTAAAATGAGTATTTCAGCTCTGAGACACTTGCTTAACTTCATAAATGGATCTTTGCAGCTTGCAGACTTTGTGATCACTATCACTAGATATGAAACCCATAAATTGCTCCATATAGATATCTTCCTCAAGATATCCATTTAGAAAGGCATTTTTTCATCCATCTGTCAGATCTCATAATCATAATAGGCTAC
The DNA here is from genome assembly GCA_006176705.1 of Cocos nucifera. NCBI lineage: Eukaryota > Viridiplantae > Streptophyta > Magnoliopsida > Arecales > Arecaceae > Cocos > Cocos nucifera. Next base: position 31,514 of record QRFJ01006874.1, read on the forward strand.
AATCGCAAGTAAGGTATGGATGGATTTTAGCTTGGCTATAGGTGAAAAGAGATAGTCAATGTCTTCGTGTTGAGTATAACCCTTTGCCACCAGCCTTGCCTTATAGATCTCTATCTTACCATCCAATCCAATTTTTTTTTTGTAGATTCATTTACATCCAATAGGTACAATACCTTCAGGTGGATCTACTAAGAACCAAACTTGGTTAGAATTCATAGAGTCAATCTCAAACTTCATTGCTTACATCCAATTCTCAAAGTCTACATCTAACACTACTCCTTCATAGGTTTTCGGATCATTCCTAATATCCCTATCTCCTAGAAGGAATGCTTCCTCTAGATCCTCTATAGTGATACCTAAGTATCTTTCAGGAGGATGGAAGATCCTACTTGATCTACAAGACGGAGGAGATACCACATCAACTGGCTCACTAACAAGTTTAGATTTTTGCATCTTGGATGAACTCTTTTTCCAAGAAGATGGCATGACAGCTCACAATCACATTATGATCCTCTGGAAGATAGAAATAGTATCCCATAGATTCCTTAAGATATCCTATGAAGTGAGCCTTAAGTGACCTAGCCTCTAACTTATCTGTCTGGTGTCGCTTGACATGGATTGGACATCCCCAAATCTTGAGATAACTTAGACTTGATTTCTTACCATGCCCATATGGTGTGGTAGGAATAGATTTAGAGGAAACATGTTTTAAAATGTGAATAGCAGAAAGTAACGCATGTCCTAAAAAAAAAAGTAGAAAGATCTGTGAAGCTCATCATTGATCAGACCATATCCAATAGAGTCTGATTCATCCTTTTGGATACCTCGTTGAGCTGAGGCATCCCTCGAGGTGTCCACTATGAGACTATACCATTATTCTTAAGAGAGGTCTGAAATTTTCTCTTAAGGTATTCACCTCCTCGATCAGATTAAAGAACCTTTATGGGTTTACTAGTTTATTTTTCTACTTCATGTCTGAACTCTTTGAACTTTTCAAAAGCATCAGACTTATGATGCATCAAATATACGAACCCATACCATGAATAATCATCGATAAAGGTTATGAAGTAGATATAGCCACCCCTGGCCTTTACATCGAATGGACCACACACGTCAGTGTGTACCAAGACTAATGTATTAGTGGCCCTTTCTTCTTATCCTATAAAAGATAGCTTAGCCATTTTTTCTTGAAGACAGGACTCACCAACTAGATAAGACTCATAAGTCAATGGTCTGAGTAGACCATCTTTCTCTAATTTGTTAAGTCTATCATCTCCAATATGGCCTAGCCTAAGGTCCATAGATGCTTTTGGCTAATCCTATCTGTAAATCTTTTAGACCCTACGGTATTCATGATTTGCTCATTAATATTCACACTAGCATCCACCTGCAAATGATAATGTCCATCAATCAAATAGGCATGTGCAACAAATTTATTTTGAAATAAATTGAACACATATCCTTACTAAAATGGAAATTGTAATTATCCTTTGCCAATGTATATATGGAAATCAAATTCCTATTGGCTACAAGAACATAATAACAATTCTTTAAAAATAAACTAATTCCTGACGGTAACTTCAGAAAGTAGGTCCGACAATGACAGTGGCAACTCTTGCTCCATTGTCCACTCGAAGAGTGATCTCACCTTCTCTTAGTCCTCTAACCTCTTCAAGATCCTATAAGTGCACAAATGAGTGCTCGAACTAGAATCTAGAACCCAACTAGAAGAAGAAAAAATCATTAAATTAGTTTCAATTATGAGTAAATCAGATGATCCCCTTGAAATTTTCAAGGTACCCTCTACTGTCATCAGCATATTCAATAGGTCGGGCAAGGTTCTACCAATGTTATTCATATGGTAGTTCATAATGAATTGCCCATATGAATCAGAAAGGGATTGGAGGATCAAATCCAGCCACAATTCCCTATCCCTATTCACACCAAGCTTTCAAAGCTCCTCTATGTCTTTGATCATTGTTAGACAATGATCGTGGATGGACTGCCAGTCATGCATCTTTGCTCTAAAAATATTTTGAGAGTTTTCAAAGCAAGTCGTGCGACTTTACTCACCATACAACTCTTGCAGCTAAGTTAGAATCTTCCTAGCAGTCCTAATATCTTCATGCTGATGCTGAAGATTGTTGGACATGGATACAAGAATATAGCACTTGACCTTATTGTCATCACCCATCCACTTATCAAGGGCAACTCACTGATCAACTGATGGACGAGCCAGTAACATAGGCATTTCCTGATCTAGGACATTGGTTAACTTCTCAAAACATAGAATGATTCTCAAGTTCTGGAGCCAATTGTTATAATTAGAGCCGGTCAACCTATTTACGTCAAGGATTCAGGCTAAAGGATTTGAACTCGACATGGTTAACTTAAGAGAGAAATAATTTCTAATTAGAAGTTTGTACTTGTAACAAAGTTTGTTATAAGGACTTTAATAAACAAATAATGCTCCATCTATTTCTATGAATCTCACATACTCCTCAAACGGAGAAATAGAAATCTAAATGCGATTAGTTTATATTAGGTACCGCACTCTCACTGATCCATACACACCTCACCTAATAGTTATTGATGAACACAAACCAATGAGTGGATAATACTTTATCCATTACTTCACTAAGCAAGATGCAGCTGGTTCGGTCTCTAAGTTCTGTGGTCTCACCTAACAATTATTGGCATATTTCTTAGTTAAGTCAGACCCACCGTACATTAGTAGATCCTAAGCCATCATTAGATCCCTCACCTAACAGTTATTAGGCTCAACTCCATCTCTACCCTAGGGCATCCAATGCCATAGAGTGGTTGTACCTATCCGATGCAACCGAACCACTATAACCAGCCAAGAATGATCAATGCCATGTAGGCACCTACATCTCTACAATGGTGGTAGACCGCTAGACTTAATATTTAATTGAAAAGATTTTAGGCTTAGTTTTCATCCTTAATTAGTCATAATGATTATGACTAACCTAGTGGCATGGGCCAGCTTGAATTATTGGCAACTTGACTCAAAACTTAATCAACCAAATTAGCCAGATAAGTGAGATCGATGGGAGGGATATGCCATAAACTTGCCGTAGACTCAATCTATGTGAATAGCTCCTAGTTAAAGACCACCAGTCGAATCTGCCAGACTAAATACCAAATTAGTCAATAAGAATTGGTCATGTTAACCTACAATTCAGGCTCAAACTGCTGAGCCAAATTAGGTCTTTTAAATTTGATCGATAGCATATGGGTATTAATCGATCTAACCATTCTACAACTAATTTGGTTGGTCATGAGCAAATTTGATCTAATCCTAGTCAATATTAGATTAGTTTGATCAACTGCTTAAATCTAGACCTAATTGAGCTATCCATGTCCTTAACCCATATTGTATGCATTAAAATTTAGATCTTAAATTCATAATTTTAGATCTTTTAATTTCAAGTCTTAATTCTTAATTAAGTACATTATGAACATGGTTTAGTTCAAATATCAAATTAATCTAAACTAATTAAATCATATCATATACAATTTCAATGTCAGTAGACTCGAGTTGACTTGTCCTAGAAATTATTTTGGCTCCTCTATGACAATCATAATTATGGGCTTCGACCAGCTCAGATTGAATCGAGTCATGTGCAAATGACTCAATCCACCAAGGACTTGATTTGACTCCAAAAAGATAAGCCAAATCATTTAGAATTCGAGTTGGCTCGAAATGAATCTAAGTCAACTTGGTAGACTTACAAGCCATAATTTAGGATTTCATGCAATAGATCCTAGGATTTTAGATCTAGGATTTTGCAATAATTAAGTTTTAGATTATGTGTGTAAAATTTATACATCAAAATATATAAGTTTCATGATCTAAAATTAATTTTAAAACACACATCAACTACATGCATCAAAACAAAAAACTAGATCTAAAACAGTATCATATACACTTAGGATCTTCATTTGCTTTTCTTCTTCAAGGGAGATCAATACAAGCGGCACCCCTACACACCATAAGAGAACCCTTTTGAATGGTGGGTAAGAGAGATGATTGAACCCTTGCTTCCTCTTATGACCGAACAGCCATGGTGAAGCACCCAATCTAAATACTATGCAAATAAGAAATTTAATCAAACACATCAATCGTGCATTCTATTAAATATTTTCAGATCTGATTTTTTTTATATATCAGATATATAAAAAAATTAGATTAAAAAAGTATTAATTTTATATCTAAAATTTATTTAAAATATGTTAGAATGATGTGGCTTTGATACCACTGTTGGAAATCAGTTAGTACACATGCTGATTTTTTATAGTTTGCATAAAATGTAGTGGAAAAGAGATTTAAAATAATTTTTAAATCTATCTAAGCATGTTGATCTAAATCAAAACTACCTAAGGATCATCTAACATGCTTCAATAAAATTTTATTCAGGTCTAAAATTAAAAGTAGAAAGGTAGAAGTTATACCTGTCGCTTTTTCCTCCTCCTTTCTTCAACTAGATCAATCGGATCTTTGGGGATCCTGTCATAGCCGCACATGCATTCGGCCTCTACTAGTATCCACACAAAGCTCTCTTTGATTAGAACTCTAAAGTCACTAAGGTGCTAGCTCTCTTGCAGACTTTGTTCTTTGGATTAGATCTGGTGTTGCCCGAGGATGACTTCCCAAGGGGGGTGAATTGGGTATTTTAAATTTTTAAGCTTAAGATGTAAATAGATTAAACTAATTAAGTATCAAATTAAATAAGCTATGTAATGTGCAGTGATTAAAAGTAATAAAGCAAAAACACACAATCACAAATACAATAATTTTATAGTGGTTTAGCGCCAAACTCAGCACCTACGTCCACTCTCTAAGTAAACTACTTAGGAATTCAACTATAATCACTTAGTTTGATTATAGTCCAATTATTTTGCTTAGGATCACAATCCAACTCAATTGATTTTGATCTTAGCTCACCAACTACAATCATACAATGATTATTTTCTTGGGCTAACAATCAACCTTGATTAGTTTTCACTTTGGCTCACCAATCAAACGATACAACATCCAACTCAAGGTTTGGATCAACCCAAGTTTTTCACCCTAAGAAACTTAAAATAAAGATGAAAAAATACAATAAACAAAATAAAAGCAAACTCTTTGAAGCTTGAGAGAAGAAAATCTGGGAGCTTGGCTTGTAGACTTGATTTCTTCTCTTTGGATGCTTAAAAGAAGTAGGAATTGATCTTTAATGTGATGGCCTGACTTCTCTCTGATTGAGAATGTTGGAAGGATAAAGAAAATTCTAAGAAACATTTCTTCCTTTTCACTATTTGGCTCACACACTTGAAAAACTGAAATCTGCTTGAAAGCTCTCTTGTAGGTTCAAAAGTTACTTCTCTTGTCCCAAATATTTTCTTAAGTATCTCTAAGGTTTCCTACCATTACAAGTAAGCTATGAGGGCTTTTAGAAGTGATCTAGCCATTGAAAGTTTAAAAATAACCATTGAAAGGCATGTGGAGTGAAAAGCTACGAAACTGAAAACTAACCATTACAGGCACTAGATCGGCTCATCTTTTAATTAGGTCAGCTTAGTGTAGATTGGGTCAGCTCAGTTTTCAGCTAGGTTGACTCAATCTCAGAGATCCTGAAACACCTGCTTCTATTTTTTAAGATTGAAATGGCTACTTTTCTGATTGGGTCAGCCTAGTTGTCATTGGGTCGGCTCAGTTGTAAACTAGTCAGCTCAGTCCTTTGGGTCATGAAAAATTCTGCTTTCTGTCCTTTCTATCTTTTGCTTCTACTGAGACTAGGTTGGCCCAGTCTGAGATTAGGTCCACCTAGTTTGCATGCCATGCATGCCAAAGATCGTTTATGATCCTTTCTTCTCCAAATTTCTTTGTAGGCTAGACTTGTCATTTTGTCTTGATTTAACCTTTCTTTCTAAGGTGTATCAATTCTTGATTTTCTTCAAGAGCTTTTTAATTGATGGTACTCCATTTGATTGATGAAATTCACTTAGAGTATTATGAATACTTGAAATATAAAACTACACAATCTCAAAATAATATTAGTAACTTAACAAATTATACTCAAATGCTTTTATTATCATCAAAATCAATCCAGGGGTCAACAATTTCTCCTTTTCTGATGATGACAAAATCTTTTGAGTATGCCTTTCTTTCAAATTTTAAAATAACTTTCATGCAATCAATTTATATGCAATATATTTATTTATGCCATATCAAATTTTATATGCTCCCCCTGAATAAGATAAGTATGTTCAATTTTAAGTCAAATTTTGTATTGCTCTCCCTTATTGTATGCCGAGGTTTTAATTTAGCAATTCGAGTTCTAATTTTTTCCATACTTGTAGTTATAATTAAATTTTACTTGCTTGCACATTCTTTATTTAATTCTTGCTGAAATAAAGCCCATTTATGCCATTCTTTTCATTTAATTATATTTTTAATTTTCATTTTATACTCATTTTTCTGCCCTTTTTTATCATTATCAAAAAATATATGGACAATGTAAAGAGAGATTTGATCAAGCATGAAAAGAGATAATTTCATTCATTCATTAAAGAAATTTGATACAATTCAAGCCAAAAGTCAAACTTCATTCATTCATAGATACAAACAGTTTCAAGTGTACAAAATGCTGAAGTTTGAAAATTATATATTGTTGGGATAAATCCATGCCTACCAAAGTTCGGCTAAGACTCTGACTCTTAATCAGTTCCATCTGGTTACAGCTATAAAAATTGAACCTCAACCTACGAGAGTATTCAAACTCTGAATCATTCTAAGATGGCCAACCTCCAATACTATAGTCAGATAATTCGATTAGCTAGAAAGACCGATTTTGGATTCGATAGGATGTTGCGGATTCCTTCTCCAGACGAGCTTGAACAGTCAATGCTTCTGCCCTAGAAGAACCGGCCAAGTCCCTGGCTCCTACGCACCCCATCCGATCAATCTCCTTTCGATGGCCTATGTGGCCCCACTCAGACGAACTTCCTTGGATCTTCCTTTTTGGCAGAATCTTAGTCGAACTCTTTCAATAGTCGAACTTCTTCCCAACTTCCCTCAGACGAACTTTAGCACTTTATCGTTATTCACCAATGAACAACCCTAGGAATGGCTGAACCTCAAATGAATGGCAGAGATTAGTGTTTCAGTCACACTTGCTTATTACGGCCGTCAGTCAATACTCAACCCAGGCAGACCCCTCATAGTGGGACTCTTTTTGGTTGGATGTCTTCCGGGCCTCTTCGTCGATCGAAACCCTACTGGACTTCCCTTCTGGTCGAATTCCTTCTAGCCATCTTAAAGGACCACGGCATATACCTTCAACATAGCAAATGAAAGCCAATGCATGGTCAATCCTGAGAGCCTCCGAACTCCTTCAAAGCAACAACGTCCAAGAGCCCCTCATTGCCTGCAACTACCATGTCCAAACTCTGGCTATTGGGTCTCTAATAGACCAACACGTTGCGATATAATGAACACCATTTTCCATAACAAATCCCACGTGGCTCCGAACGGTCCACCACCAAGCGGTTGCAGCTCTCACTATCAGTCTGTTATAGGCTTCCGGACTATAAAAGGGATTCTCCAGATACGTTTTCTCCAAGCTCTTTTTTTCTTCTCAATACTCTGCAACTTTCTCTACTGAGTACTCCATTTCTATTGGCCGAAAAAGCTGACTTGATCATCGGAGGATCTTATCGGAGCCATCCCCCCAGGCTCTAGATGAGACTTATTTTGCAAGTCACCAGTGGTGACCTTGTCTTCTCCGACTCCAGTGCTTCTTCGGCGATAATCAGATTTTGTACCAATAGGATTGGAGCTAGAAGAAGGGCCCTACCTTTTGGGATTTTTTTGTTCTTAAAGGAGTGCTTAGCAGAGATCTTTATTCTTCTCCTCCAAAGTCATTCTTTCTGAAAAAGATGCCTCCCAAGAAAGCCTCTATCCGATGATCGATGGCCTCCATGGCCAGATCCCATCCAGATCTGCCTACCATCAATGGCCTCTATGGCCAGATCCCATCCAGATCTACCCATCCCTGTTTCATCCCCGGTGACTCAAGCTCCACCTGCAGTGATGGTGGACGTGGAGCAGTTCAACCTGCTGGTCTAGTAGGTTTGCAACCTCACAAAAGTAGTACAGGCCATGCAACAGCCTCTGACGCCAATTCGACCAAAGCAGCTTTCTTCGGAGCCCCATGATCCAGTCTGGGGACGGTCGACTCAGGCTAGCCGATCGATGACCTTCGAAAAGTAGAAGCAGAGAGCCGAGAGCCCCTACTCAGATCATGACTCAACCCCTGGGGAGACTTTGCCCCTATTCAGTCAGAAGATCTTGGAAATCTATGATCGAGAGGATCTCCTGGATCAGAAACTGCAAGAGATGAACCGACTGATCAAAAAACTCTGCCATGCTCTCCCCTCCCATGGTAATGATATCTGTACCAACCCTCCTTTCTCTCATCGCATCATGTAGAAATCTATCCCGTTGAACTTCAAGCTTCCTCAATTTGAAAGCTACGATGGGACTATTGATCCGATCGACCACCTGAAGGCCTTCCGGATGATGATGCCATCTTGTGTCGGGCTTTCCCATCCACCTTGAAAGGAGCAACCAAAAATTGATATTCAACCCTTAAGCTGGGCACTATCTTTTTTCTTATCAAATAAGCCATCAATTTATGGCTCATTTTGTCAGCAGCCAACGCCCTAAGCGAGGTTCAAAATCCCTCATCAACATCATGCATTAAGAGGGAGAATCCATCCGAGCTTATGTCAATTACTTTAATGCTGCTGTGTTGGAGGTCCGAAACCTGGGTCAATCTGTTCTGTTGTGATGGCCACACTAAAGGGCGGCCTTCAGAAAAATAATTTATTGTTCTTCTTGAAAAAGAAGTACCCCAAAAATTTTGTCGACATGCTAGCTCGGGCCAAAGGATATGCCCGAGCAGAAGAGGCCTTTAAGGCCAAGGACAATGAAGCCATTGGAGAATGGTGAATGGGCGAGCCAGGCAGGCCCATTGAGGAAGAAAAGTTGAGTGAAGCTTGACCGCGCTCCCAAACTCTCCTTGAGCACAAGTGAGCCCGAACTCCTCCCCGAACTCGGAAGTAGGGAAGCCCTAATAGAAGGGCTCAGTGGGGCTCCCCCTCCAAAGGTTCCACAACTATGCTTCCCTCAATACTCCAAAAATATAAGTACTGATGGAGATCAATGAGCAACTACCTAGATCGAAGAGGATACACTCTCACCCTGACAAGCGCAATCCTAACAAGTACTGCCTCTATCATTGTGACCATGGTCACGATACTAAAGAATGTATTCAGCTCCAAGATGAGATCAAGGAGCTCATCAGGTAGGACAGGCTCGATCGATTTCTATGATGTTGGCCTGAAGGATGGGAGGATCGACTAAGGGCACTGTCGTAGTCAGAACCGCCAAGAAGAAAGGAACAGGAGTCAGATCGGCCACCCCTCAGCATCATCAACATCATCTCTAAGGGACTTTGGCGAGGGGAGGCGAGCGGATCAGTAGATCCCAAAAAGAGGCAAAGAACTGAGGAGCCCATCGCTTTCACTAATGAGGATGCCCAAGGAATTTCAGATCCTGCACAATGATGCAGTTGTAATCTTTTTAAACATTACTGACTATGATGTGCGCCACATTCTAGTAGATAATGGATGCTCTACTGATATTTTATTTTACGATGCTTTCTCAAAAATGTCTTTACCTAATAACCACTTAGGACCTATGAACTCTCCATTGGTAGGCTTCACTGATGATGCCGTGTCAGTTGAGGACATAATAACTTTGATTGTGGCTGCAGGGCAACGCCCAAAGCTGGCTAAAGCACAAATCAATTTTTTAGTCGTAAAAGCTCCATCTACCTATAATGCTATTCTCGACTGACCTGGTTTGAATATGCTCTGAGCTGTAGTGTCAACTTATTATCTAAAGATAAAGTTCTCGATGAGCTATGAAATTGGAGAGATCAGGAGAGACCAGGCATTAGCAAAGCACTGTTACTCCATTGCCCTATAGAAAAATATCCAGCCCGATCTTTGTCCTATTGATGGGCTGGATGTCTGCGATGACCTTATGGAGGAGTGGGGCGAGCCTATGGAAGACCTCATTTTTGTTTCATTGAACGATGAAAATGTGGAGCATACCATGCAGATCGGCTCCAACTTGGGGGATGAGGTTCGAGAGCAACTCATCACCTTCCTCCAGAAGGAATGCGGACATCTTCGCCTAGGTCTCAATGGATATGCCAAAAATTGATGCCGAGGTCATGGAACATTGGCTGGCCGCTGATCCTGAGTGTCAGCCAGCAAAAGAGAAGATGCACAGCCATGCTCCAGAGAGATAGAAAGCAATTACAGAAGAAGTCGGCAAGCTCCTCGAGGTTAGATTCATTCGAAAAGTTAACTATCTGAGTTGGGTCTCAAACATGGTGCTCATCAAAAAGGCGAATGGCAAGTGGAGGATGTGTATAGACTTCAAGAAACTGAATAAAGCTTACCCAAAAGACAGCTATCCCCTACCCAGGATTGATCAATTGGTGGATGCAACCTCGGGCCACGAGCTCCTCACCTTCATGGATGCCTTTTTTGACTACAATCAAATTCGGATGGTGCTAGAGGATGAGGAGAAAACTGCTTTTATTACTGATCGTGGTCTTTACTGTTATGTTATGCCTTTTCGAACTCAAGAATGTAGGGACAACATACTAGCACCTGATTAAGAAAATCTTTAAGGAGTAGATCGATCGAAACATGGAGGTGTATGTGGACAACATGCTCGTCAAGAGCCGAGCCTCAACAAATTATATTGCTGACCTCGAAGAGACCTTTAGCATACTTAAGAAGTATAAGATGAAGCTGAACCCGACCAAGTGCACCTTTAGTGTGACTTTGGAAAAATTTTTTAGATTCATGGTATCGAGGTGTGGGATTGAAGCAAATCTAGAGAAAATTTGGGCTATTTAGGAGATGACTGCTCCAAAAATAATTAAAAAAGTTCAGTGCTTGACTGGAAAAGTGGCATCCCTAAACTGCTTCGTCTCGAGATCGGTCAAGCAATGCATGTCCTTCTTTCAAGTTCTTAAACAACCAAAGAAATTCTGTTGGATGATGGAATGCCAACAGACATTCAAGGAGCTTAAAAACTACCTTGGCTCACCTCCACTATTGGCAAAGCCTAAGCCTGGAGAAGAATTATTCTTGTACCTAGTAGTCTCTCCGACAGCCCTGATAGCGATCCTGATCAAAGAGGAAGCGAAAGTGCAATGATCGATCTACTACAAAAGTCAGGTCCTGAGGGATACAGAGATCGGGTACTCTAAATTAGAAAAATTGACTTACTCTCTTCTAATTGCTATCAGGAGACTCTGATCTTACTTTCATGGGCACACCATAACTATCCTCAAGGATCAACCAATCAAAGCAGTCTTTCACTGAGTGGATGCCTCCGAAAGAATCACAAAATGGGTAATCGAGCTCATGGAATTTGATATCAATTACCGACACCGACCATCAATCAAAGCTCAGATATTAGTAGATTTTGTAGTAGAATGCACCATTTCAGATGAAGCCGAGCCTGAATAAAATGAAACCAACATTCTGTGATTGCAGTCGAGCCCCTCCAAAAAGAGCGCTGACCTTTCTGAAGGCTTTTGAGCTCTGTACGTGGTTGGTTCATCCAACGCTGCTGAAGCAGGTGTAGAGTTGGTCTTGGTTAACCCCGAGGGAGTCGTAGCCAAATATGCACTATGCTTGAAATTTTCTGCAACTAATAATGGAGCCGAATATGAAGCTCTGATTGCTGGATTAAAAATAACAAGAGAGTTAGAAGTAGATCATCTCCAAGTCTATAGTGATTTTCAACTAGTGGTCGGACAAGTTAGCGGCAACTACGAAGCTCGAAAGGAAAGCATGATGAAATATCTTGAGAAAGTAAAGAACTTGGCTTCAGCCTTCAACAATTTTAGCATCTAATGGATTCCGAGGGCAGAAAATACAAGAGCCAACCTTCTCTCTAAATTGGCCACTTTGAACCCAATTGAACTGCCTAAGAAAGTATTTTTTGAAATTCTAAAGTGCCCAAGCTCAAAGAGGAGTCACAGCCTGTTCTGCAAGTTGAGCACGAGCCAAGCTGGATCGACCCGCTAGTTGCCTACCTCAAGGATGGAGCTCTTCCTCATGATCTGAAAGAGGCTCGAAAACTCAAGAATCAAGCTTCCCGATATGTACTGTATGAAGGCAAGTTGTATAAAAGGTCGTATTTCTTACCGCTCTTGAGATGTCTCCAACCTTCAGACGTCGACTTCGCATTATGAAAAGTACATGAGGGAATTTACGAAAGTCATATAGGAGCCAGATCCTTATCATAAAAGCTACTTCGGTAGGGGTACTGTTGGCCGACCTTGTACCAAGACTCTATAGAGTATGTCAAGAAATGTGATCACTGTCAAAGAAATGCAAACATACAAAGATAGCTGGCCTCCGAGCTTACTCCACTAAGCGCACCCTGACCATTCACATAGTAGGGAATGGATATACTTGGCCCATTTTCAATGGCATTCAGACAACTGAAAGTTCCTCTTGGTTGCGATTGACTACTTCACTAAATGGATCGAGGCCGAACCATTAGCAAAAATTACTGAGGCTAAGATACAGAACTTCATCAGAAAGTCAATCATCTATCAGTTTGGTCTGTCCTAAACTCTCATAAAAGATAACGGATGACAGTTTGCTGGAACGAGATTCACTAAGTTCTGCAAAGATCTAAACATCTTCCATCACTTCATGTTAGTGGCCCATCCACAGGCAGAGGTGACCAACCAAATTTTACTGTAGGACATCAAGTCAAAGCTTAAAAGAGCAAGGGGGACTTGGACAAATGAACTCTATCATATCCTCTAGGCATACCAAACTACTCAAAGGCTATCGACTGAAAAAATACCATTCATCTTGGCCTTTGGAATTAGAGGTAGTCATCCCAATCGAGTTTAAACTTTCATCAGCATGGGTCATGGCCTTCAATGAACAGCGTAACTCACAAGATCTAAGAGTCAACCTCGATCTATTGAAGGAAAGAAGAGAAGAAACTCAAGTTTGGATGGCAACCTACAAACGAAGAGTAGCCAGATACTATGACTCAAGAGTAAAAGGCAAAGCATTCAGGATGGAGGATTTGGTGCTCCGATGAGCATCCATTTCATAACCTCAAGATCAGGAAAAGCTCATCCTAAATTGGAAAGGTCTGTATAAAGTAGAGGAGGTCGTCCGATCCAGAACTTATCGTCTGAAGGAGCTCGGAGGAGCAACACTCCCGTAGCTTTGGAATTCAGAAAATTTAAGAATGTACTACCAATAACTTTTCTTTAATAAAACTTTTTTATTCTAACGTCACTACTTCTTGGCGCAAAAACTATGTAATGACTAATAACTCTTTGAAGCAACCTAAAGTGGCCTATTAGGAATAGGAGGAGAACCTCGTCCTAACATGAGCAAGGTCGAAGGCCTTGTTGAACTAAGACGAGATGAGGGGAGAGGCCCTACCAACGGCCCTAATATGCTCCTACAGCCCATTAGGAATAGGAGGAGAACCTTATCCTAATGTGAGCAAAGTCGAATGCCTCATTAAAGTAAGACGAAATGAGGAGAGAGGCCCTGCCAATGATCCTAATGTCCTCCGATAGTTCATTAGGAACAGAAGAAAAATCTCATCCTAATGTGAGCAAAGTCGAAGGCCTCATTGAACTAAGATGAGATGAGGGAGAGGCCCTACCAATGGCCCTAATGTGCCCCTACAGCCCATTAAGAATAGAAGGAGAACCTCGTCCTAACATGAGCAATGTTGAAGGTCTCATTGAACTAAGATGAGATGAGGAGAGAGACCCTACCAACGGCCCTAATATGCCCCTACAGCCCATTAAGAATAGGAGGAGAACCTCATTCTAACGTAAGCAAAGTCGAAGGCCTCATTGAATTAAGATGGGATGAGCAGAGAAGCCCTGCCAACAATCCTAATGTGCCCCTACAGCCCATTAGGAATAGAAGGAAGAATCTCATCCTAATGTGAGCAAAGTTGAAGGCCTCGTTAAAGCAAAATGAGATGAGGGGAGAGATCCCGCCGATGGACTTGACAAACCTCTATGATCGCACAAAGGATGGAAGGCCGAGGCCTCGCTAATTGAAAACAAGGAAGAGGCCAAGGCCTTACTAATGACTATCATGTACATCCCCCTATGGCCACTCTAAATGCCAAAGGTAAAACTCTGACCTAATCCGCAAAATGGACCTCTAGCTCAACATCTACGACAAGCATCTTATTAGAAACAAAGAAAAAAATGAGACACCCAGAATCGCATCTACAAGAGATGACAGAAAGAAAAAAAAAAGAAGAGAGAGATACTATTTCATCATGGAGTTGTGTTCATTACAAAATAAAAGTTAATAAGATCGATTACACAGTGGGCATACTACAAGCAAAATGAAGGATGGCAAGGACCAACTGTGTGAAAGAACAAATGCATTACAAATGGAATAAAGATCGATGAAACCGATTACATAAAGAAAAAAGAAGATGAAGTCCTAAGGTAGCCCGGGCTCTTTAGACTTTGGGCTATCGGCTCCAGCCATCACCAAAGCTTTCTTCAGTCTAAAGATCTCCTCCTCGAGCTCCTTCTTCTTATATAGGCCATTGATATACATTCTGCTGGCATACTCAAATTTGGCCTCGAGTTCTCACAACTGCTTCCTCAAGACTTCGGATTCAACTTCGGCATCCATGATGGCTCGACGCTCGTAGGTCAACTGAAGCTTCAACTGCTGAACTTTAGCTTTCTCCATCTCGATGGCCTCCGAGAGCTCACCGATGGTCCTCCTCAGAGAGGCAAGCTTCTTAGATTTGCCGCTCGATCCAGCCTGCTGAACACTATAAAACTTCCTCCAAAAATAGGTCACCTCGTCCCTGGCAGCCTTCAGCTTATCTTCAAGCCTGGACATCTTCCCTACCCAGGTCGCCTCGATAATTATTATGTCGGTCCTCAGCATCTTATAGCTGCTTCTGAAGCTGGGAGAACTTTTTCAACCAATCCCAATTATGCTGGGCTTCATCGGTGCACCACGATGAACTTCCATCTAAGAGATGGATCTTTTCTTTTGCCTTCTTAAGATCAACTTCAACAGAGCCAATCTTCGCTATGAGTGTCCAAGACTTGTCACTCGCATTCTTCCAGAGTTCAACAAGCACCTTCTCAAAATTTTCTTTTCGAATGCAGAAGCTCGTGGAATCCTTCATGTGTAGGCTTCGGAGGTGAGTAACTTCTTTAGTCGCCTCCGAAGCATTCTTCCGAGAGGCCTAAAGGTCAGCCTCAATCTTCTTCAACTTTTTTTTTAAATAGTGGACTTTCTTCTTCAAACCCTTTATCAAAGGCTTGAACGAAACTCCCTGAGGTAAGGGGTCAGCATCAACTGGAAAAAGGGGGTCATGGCCCTGATTGTCGGAGGTGTTCTGAATCACATGTAGCGCAGAGTGTAAAGAAAAAAAAAGATTTACTTTTATTACTTCAAATATTTTTGGTACATCAAAAAAAAGAGAGAAAAATATATAGATGTCAAAAGTTTAGACCTTGGGTGGCTCGCCCACTAGAGAGGTCAGGACATTCTCGGTCACCTCCGACTCTTGAGCAGGCTCAGACGCTGCACCTGCAGATTCTGAAATTTTTGGGGTAGCTTTGATGACATGGGCAGCAGGGCCAACCTCAGTGTCAGCGTGCGAGGAGTCAGCCCTATTCTTTGGCTCCTCGATGAGAAGATCCAAATTGATGTCGGAGAAGTTTCTGACGATCCACCCAAGCAGATCTGGAACCCTTCTAGGAAAGATTCCTAAGCAAAGTCTATTTTGATATCCTCCATATCTTTGGAGGACTTGAAGTCTTGTATGGCCCTCTCCATGGCACCGTTAACCTCCTCCTGCACTTTCCTTTTCTCCTCCTTCTCCAAAGCTAGCTCAGCCCTCAACTTCGCCACCTCTTCGTGCTCCTCTCTCAACTCCTTCTGAAGGCATTCATCTTCAGACGAGTGGGTCTCCGAGGCAACCTTCAGAACATCGACCTCGGCTCAAGCCTTCTCAGCCTCTGCATGGGCTTTTTTTAGGACTCTGGAAGCTTCGGCCCGATTTTGGTTTACCATCTTGGAGTGGACGAAAAGGTAGTATCCCAATTGCAAAATAAAAAGCGAGTCAGAATCCTAAAAGATCCCAACTTTAAAGCCTGAAGGGCATGAAGTCAAAATCGAAAGAAGTCACTTACCTCCAGGAAGGCAGTGAATGACTCATCGAAGCTCTCAACATCATCCTTCTGGCGCATCCTTTCTACGATGTGGGGAAGGATGCTCCCCTCCATCAGCGACTGGACGACCTCTCAGTCGTCCAAGGAACCTTATTCTTGACTAAGATCCTCTCCTTTGGAGCTCTTAGCCTTCCATCCGATTTCTTGCCGACGGCCCTCTTCCTCTTCCTCTCCCTGACTCCCTCTTGCCAAACAAGAGCAGGAGGGGCGGCCTCATCAAAAGGAGCCGGGCTCGACACATGATAATGATGAGCTCAAGAGCCAACATAGACCGAATTGGCATGGCTTGGCTCGACTCTCCAGTCCGAGCCTTCTTCTATGGTTCGCCGAAAGGACCACCCTTCCTCTTAGGGGTCTGGATTCCCTTCATCAAGTGGTTCCATTCCTCTAGAGTCATTTCTGCAAAAGAGATAAAGTTAGAAGGTTAGCAAAAAGAATACCACCCAACTGACTGAATATGAAGAACTACCTATTGTACCAAAAGGATTGAGGCCAAAATTGAGCAAGGTCTGCTCGTCCAAAAGGCTAGAAATGGTGGAGTGTTAAAGGACTTCAGCTTATCAGCCGAACTTCGATCCTCATTTTCTAGCCTGGGGGCTCAGCGGACCAATTTCCTTATCTCGCCCCATGGAGGAAATCCTAACCCTAAGGAGGGATGGGAAATGACAAGAAATTTCTCCTTCCACCCATAAACGAAGGAAGGAGCACCTTTGAGCAATCTCTTCTTGCCAAACTGTGGAGATACATACCACTAGTCCTTGGCGGTTGGATGGCATTTGAAGGTGAAGAAGTTGCGAAATAAGAAAATGGTAGGTAGAACACCTACCATGGTGCACAAAGAAAGAAATCCTATGATGAATCTAAAGAAATTCAGCACCATAGTGGTAAGAGAAATATTGAGAAACCTAAATAGGTCGACTATAAAAGGGGGCAAGGATAACCTAAGCCCAGTCCGAAGGGTTTTGACATATAGACAGGTTCGACTGGGAGGGGGTGAGCAAACTCGATCGTTGGGCCTAGGGAGTTCAAGCTTGTATTCAGAAGGAATCTCAAATCAAATTCTAGCTAAGAAAAGGTCGTCGGGCTAAAGTCTACAAGAAATGGTTGCAGGCACAAAAGGATGGGCTGACACCAAGGGTTCAAACTCCTCAAGAGGTGGGTTCACCAAGGTTAGAGAGGCCGGGCTCCCAGAACAAGTCGACCAGAATCCCTCGCTAGACATTTGGATCAAGATAAAATTGAGGAATCGCCCCAAAAATCAGAAAAAATAAGATGTTTAAACTTCGACAAAAATAGAAAGAGTGAGAAAGCAAAGAGACAGAAGTAATCCAAAAAAGGGTCAGAGGGCTGACCTAAATCAGCTAGGAAGAACAAGGAGATGATGAATGAAATGAAAATTGAATGGGGATGCGCCTAGAACCAAGGAAACTAGAGGAAGAAGCTTAAACTCTCGCACGGGATGGAGAAGGAAATTAAAGGAAGGAGATGAGGATTTTAAAAGAAGTAAAGGCTCGGAAGAGGAGGATGGGTTTAAGTAGCCCCTGAAATTTCAAGATGATTATCATTGCAGATTTTTTCTAGCCGATCTCTGATCGACATGTGTCCCACTCACCATTGCAGAAAGCTTCCAATAGGCAGATCCTTAATAGCACTATACTTCGAGCAGGCTTTTGATGGGGAATTCGAAAAACATCTCTTTAGGTCATCATGTATTTATGAAGCTTCGATGCTAGCCCGGTAAAAGCCAAAACTCCCCATCCAACCTAGACACGGGAAATCCAATAGGATTGAAAAATTCTTTGAACTTCGATAATCTTCATTTTACTCCCATCCTTAGAACTTCAAACTCGGGAGTAGGGGGACTAGTGTTGGGATAAATCCACGCCTACCAAAGTTCGGCTAAGACTCGACTCTTAATCAGTTCCATCTGATTGTAGCTATAAAAACTGAACCTCAATCCATGGGAGTATTCAAACTGAATCATTCTGAGATGGCCGACCTCCAATATTGTAATCAGATAATCCGATTGGCTAGGAAGATCGATTTTGGATTCGATAGGGCATTGCGGATTTCTTCTCCATACAAGCTTGAACAGTCAGTGCTTCTGCCCCAGAAGAATCGGCCAAGTCCCTGGCTCCTGTGCACCCCATCTAACCGATCTCCTTCGAATGGCCTGTGTGGCTTCACTCGAACGAAGTTCCTTGGATCCCCTTTTTTGGCAGAATCTTAGTCGAACTCCTCCAACAGTCGAACTTCTTCTAAACTGCCCTTAGACGAATTTTAGCGCTTTATCATTATTCATCAATGAGCAACCCTGGGAATGGTTGAACTTTAAATGAATGGCAGAGACCAGTGTTTCAGTCGTGCTTGCTTATTGCGGCCATCAGTCAGTGCTTTGAAGGAAAAAATCTTATTTTTTGGATCAGGTTCGTTCAGATCTAATTTGATCAAGAGGGATATATCAAAAATTTTTTCTCTTAGATCTAAATCAGATTTGAGACTCTTCAGATCTAATTTTACCAATTTGATAAAATAAAATAAAATAAAATTAATTAAATATAATTTAATTATACCTTTGTTATGGGTAATTCTATTATCCTATGATGATCCTGATGTTTGCCTGAGGTTCTGGATGTAGCCATGCAAGCGCCTGACCTCTACCGGTTTTCACTCGGACAGGATCTAGAGATCTTCTCCTTCTTAATCTATCCTCCAAAAATTAGATCTAGATCTGATATTGAAGATCTTCAAAATATCTTTTGAAGATCAGCTGTTGTCTCTTGCAGCAGTGCTGCCTTCTTCCTTTTTCTGTTGCCTTTCTTTTGCTTGGATTGCACCAAACTCAAATCCAAAGCCTCTTAGGCATGGAGAGGAGAGAGAGGATTAGAGGGTGGCATGGAGAAGGAGGAAGAGGGGCTATGTGGCATGGGCATAGGGAAGAAGATCTAAATCTTAGGTGCAGATAGGGTTTATATAAACCGTGCTACGCCATGCAGTGCCACATCATCCCGACCAATCATGGCTCTTT
This sequence comes from Cocos nucifera, assembly GCA_006176705.1. Lineage (NCBI taxonomy): Eukaryota > Viridiplantae > Streptophyta > Magnoliopsida > Arecales > Arecaceae > Cocos > Cocos nucifera. Next base: position 50,921 of record QRFJ01006874.1, read on the forward strand.
ATGCAATCAGATCTAAATCTGATTGGTGGGATGATATCATCTAATCCAATCAGATAAGAGTCCCTCATAAACCTCCTTAGGTGGCACCAAGACTGGTTAAAGAGGACTCTTTAGTGCCACCTTAGTTGAAAGCATGAAGCAACCTGGAGTCCCATCTGTATGGGACTCCAGGCGTCATCCTTATGGGGCACACGCCTCCCTAGGGGTGCACCCCTTCTCTTTCTGCTTTTTAACAAGGGGACAAACCCCCATCTTCTCTTCTATGGGTGCATGACACATGGGTAGATGTCTAAATATCAAAGGTCAACATTTGACCAAAGTCTAAAGACAAGATTTAGCAGGTGATGGAAAATGACAGGTGTTGTCTCAAATTTATCTCATAAATTAAGACAACCCTTTTTTGAGCTAGACAAGCTCGAGTCAGACCAAGTAATGATTTCTGAGTGAGCCCAAATACATTTGGCTCAGTCGAGACAACTTTTAATGATTGTTAAAGGAGAATATTAGGCTCAATCGTGTGCTAGCACGATTTCCTTGAACTTAATTGAATCTTATTCAAATTAATTGAACTGGATAAGTCTAATTGATGATATCCAGATCCAAACCCTTATTTATGTGACCTAGTTAGGTTCGGTTCTATATGGTAATGGGATATATCATGATATCTTATCATCGATATCATCAAAATACCTTCTGATGGATCAGAACTTTTCTGATTCAGATAATTAGTATGATCGATCATCCAAATCATTCTAATTGCTCCCAAAATCCACTAGTGACACCTAGCAGTATATGGTGGCAAACCATCAAAACTAAAAATGAACCTCTTGGTGCAGTTATTTGTATGATTAAGTTCCTCTATCTTGGGCCCCGATCAGATTAGGGTTAAGATGATCTCGTCAAACCCTAATTTCCATCATATGAATTAATCATTCGATTCAAGTCCAATGTGAAAACCCTAATAGAAACTCTTTCTATTATTTCATTCTACCATGGCCATGGACTTGTGGACTTGATTCTCATGATCATCATAGGGCTGCTTCTCATCTACCGAGGTAGATAGATCTCCTATCGGTGCAATCCAATTTTATAATGAACATGCTATAGCCAACATTCACCTTAGGATTCCAAATGGCTAGGAGACCGAGTTATGGTGTAGTCAAACTATAACACCCTTAAAGTGAACTGTCAATGCACCTCAGATCAAAGAACCAAATACACCACTATAGCTTCAAGCTAGTCATCGACGAGAAGGTAGACTTCCTCATAGCTACTCGAGGTGGTCATGCTCAGTGCCCTCGTTCTCTAACGAGTACCTATACTCTCACCCCGATGTCTCTTCACCATAGACTTAAGACTCATCTATTCTAAAGAAGCGATCGTACATCAACCTTCCAGATCAATCACCATCCTCATGATAATACTACGGTCGGAAGTATTTTATGAGTTAATAATGAAAATTCATATCTTAAATTTTTAATTTTTAAAAATATGAACTATCATTACCATTAACTCAAGGAAATGTATCACAGATACTTTCAAATATATACTGTGATAGAAAATAATCCATTTTATTATTTATAGTCAAAATTATAATTTGGCTCTTAGATGTGTATTACAAGTGTCAGCCAATTTTGGCTTCTAAGGCATACATATCCAACAAACTCCCACTTGACCTAAAGCCAATTGGCTACAAATTTAAGTCCCATCTTCTCAAGTTGGGTTTCGATCTTCTACGCCCAATAGTTTTGTGAGTGGGTCTGCCACATTGTTTGCAGAGTCGACTTTCTTGACCTCAACATAATCTTTCTCGAGATAATCGCGGATGAGGTGGTATCGCTGCTCGATGTGCTTGGATTTTTAGTGAGATCTCTGCTCCTTAGCAAGGGCTATGGCACCATTGTTGTCACAGTATAAAGGAATGGCATCCGATGGCATCACTCCGATCTTTACGATCAATTTTTTATACTAGAATACTTCCATAGCTTCTGATGTAGCGATGTATTTTGCTTCCATGGTAGAATCTGCTATCACTATCTGCTTGAAACTCTTCCAACTGACAGCACCACCATTACACACAAACAGACTCCCAGATGTCGACTTTCGATCATCTATATCGGACATAAAATTCAAGTCTGTATACCCCTGGACTTGGAGTTCTCCATTACCAAAAACCAACAACATATCCTTAGTTCTTCTCAAGTACTTAAGGATACATTTCATAGAAGTCCAATGTTCTTCACCTGGATTCGACTGATATGTTCTTGTGACACTCACAGCATGGGCTATATCAGGTCGTGTACATAACATGGCATACATGAGGCTCCCTATTACTGAAGCATAAGGGATCTTGCTCATGCATTCTATCTCCTCAGGTGTGCTAGGGCACATCTTCTTGGAGAGATGAATGTCATGTCTGAAGGATACCAATCCCCTCTTGGAGTTTTTCATGCTATACCTCTTTAACACTTTCTCTATGTACATCTTCGGTGAAAGACCTAGTATCCTATTTGATCTATCTCTATAGACCTTAATTGCTAAAATGAGGATGCTTCTCCTAGGTTTTTCATGAAAAATTCTTTTGATAACCATATTTTAACTATGGTCAACATGAGAATATCATTCCCAATAAGGAGGATATCATCCACGTACAGTACGAGGAAGACAATAGCGCTTCCACTGATCTTTTTGAAAACACATGGTTCCTCCTCATTTTTAATGAAACCAAATAATTTGATCACATCATTAAAATGAGTATTCTAGCTCCGAGATGCTTGCTTTAGTCCATATATGGACCTCTGCAGCTTACATACTTTGTGATCAACATCACTGAACGTGAAACCTAGCGGCTGTTCCATATAGATATCTTCCTCAACGTATCCATTTAAGAACGTTATTTTCACATCCATTTTTCATATTTCATAATCAAAATAGGCTGCAATAGCAAGCAATGTGCGGATAGATTTTAGCATAGCTACTGATGAAAAGGTATCCTGATAGTCAATGCCTTCATGCTAACTATAACAATTTGCCACTAATCTAGCTTTGAATGTCTCCACATTTCCATCTGCACCAATCTTTCTCTTGTAGATCCATTTACACCCAATAGGTACTATACCTTCTAGTGGATCTACCAAGGTCCAGACTTGGTTTGAGTGCATTGAGTTAATTTCTGACTTCATTGCCTCTAATCATTTTTCGAAGTCGATATCCGATATCGCCTCATCATAGATTTTGGGATCGTCACCATGAACCTCATTACATACAAGGAACATTTTTTCTACTTCCTCTGAGATAGTACCGAAGTACCTCTCAGGGAGATGGGAAATCCTTTTCGATCTATGAGATGGAGGAGGTAGTGATTGCATTAGCTCAATCTGATTTGGTTCCATAGGATTCTTAGCTCATTGCTCTTGTGAGACTTTCTCCTCGAGCTTGATCTGCTTTCCAATGTCACTATTTTGAATAAACTATTTTTCAAGAAAAATGGCATGCCGACTCACTATTACATTATGATCTTCTGAAATATAGAAATAATATCCTAATGACTTTTTAGGATATTCTATAAATCGAGCTCTAAAGGACCTATAGTCTAACTTATCCGCTTGTTGTCTTTTGATATGAGTCGGACAACCCCAAATTCTAAGATGACTCAAACTTGATTTCTTACCATGCCATATCTTATACGGTGTGGTAGGAATGGTTTTAGAGAGAATCCTATTCAGTATATATATAGCAGTTAATAGACTATGTCTCCAAAGAAAATCAGGAAGGTCTATGAAGCTCATTATGGATCGGACCATATCTAATAGGGTCCGGTTCCTTCATTCTAAAACTCCATTGAGTTGAGGTATTTCAGGTAGAGTCCATTGAGAGACTATGCCATTTTGCTTGAGATAGTCCAGGAATTCTCGACTAAGGTATTCACCTCCTCGATCTGATCGAAGAACCTTAATGGGTTTTTCAGTTTGCTTTTCGACTTCATGTCTGAATTTCTTGAACTTTTTAGAAGCTTCATACTTATGTCTCATAACATACACGTACCCATACCAAGATAATTCATCGATAAAGATTATAAAATAGACAAAGTTGCCTCTAGCTGACACATCAAATGGGCTGCACACATCAGTATGTACTAGGGCAAGTAGATCCGTGGCCCTTTTCTCATGTCCTACAAAAGAAAACTTAGTCATTTTGTCATGAAGACATGATTCACAAATTGGATATGACTTGAAAGTCAACAGATTCAATAGCCCGATTTTCTCCAATTTGTTAACCCTATCTTCTGCCATATGACCTAGCCTTGGGTGCCATAGATACCTATCACTTGGACTATCCCTAGGTCATTTTGATCTTATGGCATTCACATTTTGCTTGATATTAAAAATAGATACATCAATATGTAACTAATAAAGACCGTTAATAAGGAAACCACTTGTAATTTTATTTCTTTTATAAAGAATATTACAATGGTCCTTAAGAAAACTAATTACATAGCCTTCTTGTGCTAAATATGAAATAGAAATCAAATTCCTACTTACAGCAGGCACATAATAACAATCCCTAAGTACTAAATCGAAGTGAGACGATAGTCGAAGAGGGTAGGTTTTCACGATCACAGCAATAACTCTTGCTCCATTTTCGATGCATAGGATCATCTCACCATCCCTCAGCCTTCTGCTATCCTCAAGATCCTATATCGAAGTGCACAAATGAGCACTAGAATCAGAGTCAAGCACCCAATTGGATGCAGAAGAAATCGTAAGGTTAGATTCAATAACGAGCATAACTTCAGAAGGACCTCTCTCCTTCTTATTCTTCAAGATGGCCAGGTATATAGGGCGGTTCTACTTTCAGTGGCCATCAGTATTATAATGGAAATACTTTTCTTTGTCAGCAGCCTTCTTCTTCAGCTCTACCTTCTTTTTCTTTTCATCATCCACCTTCTGTCTTTTCACAGACTTCTTCTTCTTTCCAAAAAACTTTCTCTTGAAAGAAGTCAATTTCATAGCAAGTACTGAGCCTTTAGAATCTTTCATGGAAAGCTCAGCAGTAACCAGCATGTTCATAAGCTCAGCCAAAGTACTCTAAAATTTATGCATATGGTACTTCATGATGAATTGTCCATACACATCAGTCAAGGATTGCAGAATTATGTCATTCTGTAGATCTTGGTCTAACTTCACTCTGAGCTTCTCAAGCTCTTCCAAGTTCTTGATCATCATCAGACAATAATCTTAGACTGACTGCCCATCACGCATTTTAGCCTTAAACAATTATTTAGTGATCTGATATTTAGCTGTATGACTCTGTTCACCAAACAACTCTTGCAGGTGTGTTAACATTTGGTGGACAGTCTTGATATCTTCATGTTAGCACTGAAGCTCATCAGACATCGAGCCTAATATATAGTATCTGACCTTATTATCTTCATCCATCCATTTGTCAAGAGACGCTCTCTGTTTAGCGGATGGATGGGTTGGTAAGGTGAGGGGATCCTGATCCAATACATGAGTTAACTTCTTAGAATCCAAAATGATTTTGAAATTTTGGAGCTAATCCTTATAATTGGATTCGATCAATCTATGGGTGTTCAGGATAGGGCTAGTGGGTTGGATGCAGATATTTTTCTATAGAGAGTCAAAGTTTCTAGTTAGATTTTATAATTAAGACTTAAACAATTTATTTAGAGGTTTGATTTTTAAATAAATTAGCTTCCACTATTTTCTTGGATCCCTACACTCTCTCTGTAAAGATGTAAAAATCTCCATGATTAATGATTTCTAGTGGGTGGTGCAGTCCCACCAACTGACTCATCACCTCACCTAATAGTTATTGGTGATGGATTAGCCAATGGATGAACAACTCTTGTTCAATGATTCTCTAATCATGGTGCACCTAAGCTTGGTCTCTAATTCATGAATCTCACCATGCCCAGAATATTGATTCACTCCTTAGTTAAGTCAGACCCACCATTTGCATAGATTGGATTTCTAATTGGATCTCTCATCGTATCCAAAATATTGAGCCTAATCCATTCTCCAGCCCATAACATCCAATGCCTAATAGATATGGTTGTGTCTTCCCGGTGCAGCTGAACCACTATGACCTACCAAGAATAATCAACCCCGAAAAGGGCCCACATATCTATAATGGTGGAAGACCTTAGACTTAATCTTTTCTTAGGAAGATTTGATTTAGGTCTCTTTAAACTTGACTTGACATAGCCATAACCATTATGACTAACCTAGTGGCATGGGTTAGCTCGGATTATTAGCCACCTTAGATCAGGACTGAGCTGATAAATATGGCTAGGTAAGTGAGACCGGTGGAAGGGATATGCCATTAACTTGACAAGAATGCATTCAAGTCGAATAGCTCTCAATTAAAAATCAGTCGATCGTATCTGCCAAACTTACCTTAGACACCAAATTATTGAGCCAGAATCAATCGGATTAGCCTACAATCCAGACTCTAACCACTGAGCCTAATTAGGTCTTAACTTGATCGATCACTCATGTGACTCGACCTTGACCCAGACTTAATCCTATTAGACTGGTCAATTTAAGCACTCTTGATCCCATCTAACCAACTCTTGATTCGGTTTGATCAACCGCTAGACCTAATTAAGCTATCTAAGCCCGAACCCAATTTTATGAATATATTTTAGATCTAAAAATTCTTAATTTTAGACCTTAACATATTTTATAATATTAATTTTTAATTAAGTTTGAGGTTCATAAATAAAATATGTAAATAAAATCCTAGGATTTCAAGATCTAAGGTTTTGCAGAAAATAAGTTTTTTTGATTTTTGATTAAGAACGAATGTGCAGCACCCCTACACATCATAAGAACATCCCATCGAATTGGAGGAGAGGGCATTTAAATCCTACTTTATTCTTATGACCGGATGGCCAAGGGAAATACCTTAATCAGAAACATGATAAATCTACAAAACTAGTTAGATCTACATATATATCACATATATAAAATTGATCTAACTTAAAAATATATTTTGCATACATCTCATGTATCATATCATGCATATTTTCAGATCTAAATTATCTCATAAATATCTAAAAAATAAAATTTAAATTTGATCATATCAAATTAAATTTATTCAAGATAACTTTGTAGAACTATTCTACAACTAATCTAAACATGCATCTATCATATATGAACAAAATTAAATAAACTTATTTTTTATTTTTTAGATCTAATTATAATATTTATAATATTAAAAAATAATAAATAAATAGATCTAAAAATTATAATTAATTAAATTAAAATTATGATCATCCTAGACTACGCATAGAATAATTTTATTCCAAGTCTAGTCATGCATCTCATACATCTTAGATCTAGATTATTTAATTTTTTTAATTTTTTATTTTACATCTAATCACATCTAATGTGATATCTAAAATTATCTAATTATCAAATCAAAATTATATTAAAATTAGATCTAATTAATTATGGAACCTAGCTCTGATACCAGTTGAAGGAAAAAATTCTATTTTCCGGGTCAGGTTCGTTCAGATCTGATTTGATCAAGAGAGATATTTCAAAAATTTTTTTTTTAGATCCAAATCAAATCTAAGACTCTTCAAGATCTAATTTTACCAATCTAATAAAATAAAATTAATTAAATCTAATTTAATTATACCTTTGTTATGGGTAATTCTATTACCCTATGATGATCCCGATGTTTGCCTGAGGTTCTGGATGTAGCCACGCAAGCGTCTGGCCTCTATTGATATCCACTCAAGTAGGATCTAGAGAAATTCTCCTTCTTAATTTGTCCTCCAAAAATTCAGATCTAGATCTGATCTTGAAGGTCTTTAAAATATCTTTTGAAGATCAGTTGTTGTCTCTTGCAGCAGTGCTGCCTTCTTCCTTTTTCTATCACCTTTCTCTTGCTTAGATCGCACCAAACTCAAACCCAAAGACTCTTGGGCATGGAGAAGAGAGAGAGGATTAGAGGGTGGCATGGAGAAGGAGGAAGAGGGGCTATGTGGTGTGGGCAAAGGGTAGAAGATCTAAATCCTAGGTGCAGACAGGATTTATATAAACCCTACTACGCCATGCAATGCCACATCATCCCAACCAATCACGGCTCTTTGTGCAATCAGATCTAAATCTGATTGATGGGATGACATCATCTGATCTAATTAGATAAGAGTCCCTCATAAACCTCCTTAGGTAGCACCAAGACTGATTAAAGAGGACTCTTTGGTGCCAGCTTAGTTGAAAGCATGAAGCAACCTAGAGTCCCATCTGTATGGGACGCCAGGCGTCATCCTCATGGGGCGCATGCCTCCCTAGGCGTGCACCCTTTCTCTTTCTACTTTTTAGCAGGGGGACAAACCTCCATCTTCTCTCCTGTGGGTGCATGACACATGGGCAGATGTCTAAGTATCAAAGGTTAACATTTGACCAAAGTCCAAAGACAAGATTTAGCAGGTGATGGAAAATGGTAGGTGTTGTCTCAAATTTATCTCATAAATTAAGATAATTTTTTTCTGAGTTGGACAAGCTCTAGTCAAACCAAGTAAAGATTTCTGAGTGAGTCCAAACACATTTGGCTTAGTCGAGATAATTTTTAATGATTGTTAAAGAAGAATATCAGGCTCAATCGTATGCTAGCATGATTTCCTTGAACCTAATTGAATATTATTCAAATTAATTAAACTGGGTTAGTCCAATTGATGATATCTAGATCCAAACTCTTATTTTTGTGATCCAGTTAGGTTCAGTTCTGCATGGTAATGGGATATATCATGATTCCTTATCATCAATATTATCAAAACACCTTCCAATGGATCAAAACTTTTCTGATTCAGATAATTAGTATGATCGATCATCAAATCATTCTAATTGCTCCCAAAATCCATCAGTGACACCTAACAGTATATGGTGGCAATCCATCAGAACTAAAAATAAATCTCTTGGTGTAGTTATCTGTGTGATTAAGTTTCTCTATCTTGAGCCCCGATCGGATTAGGGTTAAGGTGATCTCATCAAACCTTAATTTCTATCATATGAATTAATCATTCGATTTAAGTCCAATGTGAAAATCCTAATAGAAACTCTTTCTATTATTTCATTCTACCATAGCCATGGACTTATGGACTTGATTCTCATGATCATCATAGGATTGCTCCTTATCGACCGAGGTAGATAGATTCCCTATCGGTGTAATCCAATTCCTACGATGAACATGCTATAGCCTACGTACACCTCAGGATTCTGAATGGACTAGAAGACCGAGTTATGGTGTAGTCAAACTATAACACCCTCAAGATGAATTATCGATACACCTCACGTCAAAGAACCAGACACACCACTGCAGCTTTGAGCTAGTCATCGATGAGAAGGTAGACTTTCTCATGACTGCTCGAGGTGGTCACGCTGAGTGCCCTCGTTCTCTAAAGAGTACCTATACTCTTGCTTTGGTGTCTCTTCACCATAGACTCAAGACTCATCTATCCTAAAGAAATGATCGTATGCCAACCTTCCGGATCAATCACCATCCTCATGATAATCCTATGGTCAGAAGCATTTTATGAGTTAATAATGAAAATTCATGTCTTAAATTTTCAACTCTTGAAAATATGAACTATCATTACCATTAACTCAAAGGATTTATCACAGACACTTTCAAATACACACTATGATAGAAAATAACCCATTTTATTATTTATAGTTAAAATTATAATTTTATCCTTAGATGTGTATTACAAGTGTCAGCCAATTCTGGCTTCTAGGGCATACATATCTAACATACTCATCCTAGGTGGACCCCTCATAGCTGGACTCCTTTCGGTTGGATGTCTTTCGGGCCTCTTTGCCGATTGAGCCCCTGTCGGACTTTCCTTCTGGTCGAATTCCTTCCAACCATCTGAAAGGATCATAGTGTACACCTTCAACATAGCGAATGAAAGCCAATGCACAGTCAATCCTGAGAGCCTCCGAACTCCTTCAGAATAATAACATCCAAGAGCCCTTCGTCATCTTCAACTATCCCATCCGAATTCTAGCTGTGGGATCTCCAACAGACCAACACGTCATAACAATGGATATCATTCTCTGTAACAAACCCCACGTGGCCCCGAATAGCCCACTACTAAGCAATTGCGGTTGTCACTATCAATCTATTATAGGCTCTGGGCTATAAAAGGGACCCTCTAGATATAGTTTTTTCTGGCTCTTTTCTCCTTCTCAATACTCTGCAACTTTCTCTACTGAGTACTCCATTTCTGTTGGCCGAAAGAGCTGACTTGATCATCAGAGGGTCTTGTCGGAGCCATCCCCCGCCATGCTCTAGATGAGACTTATTTTGCAGATCACCAGCGGTGACCTCATCTTCTCCGACTCTAGCGCTTCTCTGATGATGATCAGATTTTGCACCAAAATATATCATAGATATCTATCATGAATATTTACAATCAAAATGCTTTAAGTATAGCTATATGGATCCTATATGCAATCTAATCAACACTAGGCTTTAGAGGGTTAAACGAGGCTAGATCCATAGGTGCAGAAGTATACTATTCGACAAACATCTTTCTCACAGCATTTTCCATCAATAAGGGAAGACTACTGGAGAGTCTATCATATACTCTAGCCAAGATGCGCTGCACTATCTCCATCTGATTTTCGCATCAAATTTTTTTAATTTATCTTTACCATTTATTAAGATGAAACATCTACATCTAAAAATTTTAAAGTATGAAATATTTGGCTTCTTTTCTTTATAGAGTTCATATGGAGTTTTCTTCAAGATTGGTCTAATTAAAGCTCTATTTAGCACATAGCATATGGTGTTAATAGCTTCCATCCTAAAAATATTTTGGAATGATTGCTTTCACAAAGTATGGTTCATGCCATTTCAATCAATGTTCTATTCTTTCTTTCTACTACATTATTTTGTTGGGATATCCTAGGTGCTGAAAAGTTATGATTGATTTCATTTTTAGAACAAAAATTTTGAATTTTTTATTTTCAAATTTCATGTGATGATCAATTCTTATATATAAAATATTATATTTTTTTTTATTATTTTATTAAATATATCAACAAACATATCAAAAGCACTATCTTTATGTGATAAAAATAAAACCCATGTATATCTTGAAAAATCATCTATTACAACAAAGCCATATCTTTTTTCTCCAAGACTAGTAGTTGAGATAGGTCCAAACAAATCCATATGAATTAGTTCTAAAGGCCTAGTAGTTGAAATAATATTTTTAGATTTGAAAGAGGATTTTGTTTATTTTCCAAGTTGGCATGCTTTGCAAATTTTGTCCTTTTCAAAATTTATTTTGGATAACCCCTTTACTAAATCAAGTTTAATTAATCTTGCTAGTGAGTCCATACTTACATGACCTAATTTATTATGCCAAATCCAACTTGATTCATTTAGTTTAGCATTCATAGCAACAAGACATTCAATATTTTCATTTTTAAGTTCATCAAGATCAACAATATAAACATTTCCATGTTTTTTTCCTATGAATTTAATGCTTTCATCTAAAGAACTAGTTAAAATACAATGAGATGATTTGAATGAAATATTAAAATCCTTCTCACAAAGTTGGCTTATACTAATATGCATTAGTCCTTCAACATACAAAATATTTTCTATGCTAGTAGAGGGTGTTATCAATATATTACCGAGACCAATAATTTTTTCTTTACCATTGTCTCCAAATTTTAAACACCTCCATCCTTAGCTTCAAGAGGGATAAATTATGATTTATCTTCCGTCATGTGTCTAGAGTATCTGGTATTAAGATACCACCTTCTTTTAGCTCTTACGGATGCCAAGCACACCTCATCTTCCAATGCCATAAGACAAAGATTGGCTTTTTCTTCCCATAGACATTCTTCTTCACTTGAAGATGAATCTTCGTCATTGCTCCATGTTGCTTTTAATACTTTCTTCCTTAATTTCTTTGAGCTCTTCTTTAACAATGGATAATCCATTCAAAAATGTCCAGACTTCTTACATTCATAATAAGTGATTTGATCTTTTTCTTTTTCTCTTTCTCTTTCTTTGCTACCTTCACCCATGCTAAAATTTCTTTTCTTGGTTCAAACTTCTTTCTTCTTTCTCATGATTTTTTTGAACCTTCTAGTAATTAGTGCCATTTCTTCATCATCCTTCAAGTCTTCTTCGGAGTCGCTTTCCTCTTTGTACATGGTAGTAGCTTTAAATGCTATGCTCTTCTTTTTCTTCACTTTCTCTTCTTGTCTTTGGTTCATGTTCAGCTCATGGGTCATGAGTGACCCAATTAACTCCTCCAATGCAAGAATGTTTAAGGTTTTTACCTCTTGAATGACAGTCACCTTTGGCTTCTAATTCTTTGGCAAAGACTTAAGGATTTTATGCACAACATCACTGTTAGTATAATCTCTTCCAAGACTTTTCAAACCATTTAAAATATCAGTAAATCTAGTGAACATTTTCAGTTATGATTTCGTGTGGTTCCATTTTAAATAACTCATACTTATGTACCAATATATTTATCTTTGATTCCTTGACTTGATTAGTACCCTCATGGGTGACTTCATGTCTATTCCAAATTTCTTTGACTGATGAACATGTTAATATTTTATTGAACTCATTAGCGTCCAAAGCATAATACAAAACATTCATTGCTTTGGCATTAAGTTGAGCTTTCTTCTTGTCATGTTCTTCCCAATTCTTTTTAGATTTTAGGATGGACACTTCATCAACCATGATTATAGGTGTGTGAGGTCCTAACATTATGACATTCCACATGTCATAATCTTGTGCTTGGGTGAATATTCTCATTCGTGCTTTCCAATAGGTATAGCTAGTCCCATTGCATAGAAGGGGTCTATTGGTTGATTGCCTCTCAACCAATGGAGTCCCAATTGGGATTGCCATTTAATCTTTAATTCTTTGATAGTTTGATCAATAACTAATATTAGAGCACCTGCTCTGATACTACTTGTTGCTCAAGAATGGCTTCCCAAGAGGGAGGGGGTGAATTAGGTATTTTAAATTTTTAAGCTTAAGATGTAAGTGGATTAAACTAATTAAGTGCCAAATCAAATAAGCTATGTAATGTGCAATGATTGAAAGTAATAAGGCAGAAACACACAATCACAAACATAATAATTTTATTATGATTTAGAGCTAAACTCAGTACCTACGTCCACTCCCTAAGTAAATCATTTAGAAATTCAACTATAATCACTTAACTTGATTACAGTCCAATTATTTTACTTGGGCTCACAATCCAACCTAGTTGATTTTAATCTTGGCTCACTAACCACAACCATACAATGAATATTTTTCTGGGCTAACAATCAACCCTGATTGATTTTTACTTTGGCTCACCAATCAAACCATACAACGTCCAACTCAAGGCTTGGACCAACTCAAGTTTCTCACCCCAAGAAATTTGAAACAAAGATGAAAAAATACAATAAACAAAATAAAAGCAAACTCTTTAAAGCTTGAGAGAAGAAAATCTGGGAGCTTGGCTTATAGGCTTGATTTCTTCCCTTTGAGTGCTTGAAAGAAGTAGAAATTGATCTTCAATGTAATGGCCTGACTTCTCTCTGATTGAAGATGTTGAAAGGATAAAGAAAACTCTAAGAAATACTTTTTTCTTTTTACTATTTGGCTCACACACTTGAAAAACTGAAAATCTGCTTGGAAGCTTTCTTTTGTAGGTTCAAAAGTTACTTTTCTTATCTTAAATATTTTTTTAAGTATCTCTGAGATTTTCTACCATTACAAGTAAGCTAGGAGGTCTTCTGAAAGTGATCTAGCCATTGGAAGATCGAAAATAGTCATTGGAAGGCATGTAGAGTGAAAAAACTGTGAAACTAGAAACTAGACATTATAAGTACTAGGTCGGCTCAATTTTTAACTGGATCGGCTTAGTCCAGACTGGATCGACTCAATTTTCAACTGGGTTAGCTTAGTCTCAGAGATTTTGAAATACCTATTTCTATTTTTTAAGACTGAGATGGCTACTTTTCTGACTGAGTCGGCCTGGTTGTCAATGGGTTAGCTCAATTGTAAACTAGGTCGACTCAGTCTCCTGGGTGATGAAAAATTTTGCTTTCTGTTCTTTCTATCTTTTGCTTCCACTAAAACTAGGTCGGTCCAGTCTGAGACTAGGTCGGCCTAGTTTGCATTCCATGCATGCCAAGGACCGTTTGTGATTCTTTCTTCTCCAAATTTCTTTGTAGGCTAGACTTACCATTTTGTCTTAATTTAACCTTTCTTTCTAGGGTGTGTCAATTCTTGATTTTCTTTAAGAGCCTCTTGATTGGTGGTACTCCATTTGATTGATAAAATTTACTTAGAGCATTATGAATACTTGAAATATAAAACTACACAACCTCAAAATAATATTAGTAACATAATAAATTATACTCAAATGCTTTTGTTATCATCGAAATCAATTCGGGGGTCAACATTTGGATATGTTTCTTGAAACAGATTGTTGCAACTTTTAGGGGATTGATTGAATTGCTAAAAATAATCAAGAACTCTTTCTTGATTTCTTTTTCTTCTCTCTCAAAAAGCTTTCTCTGTTCTCTTAGATCTAATCTAAAGAAGGGAGAGAAGTGGGAGTGGAAAGGATGGAATAAGGAATAAGAAGGGGGCGGCAATCTCTATCTTGCGGCAAGAAGGAGAGCAATAATAATTGCTGCACACCCACACCCTTCCCTTTTATTTTGTCATACAAAATCACCAAGTATTCCATGCCTTAAATAGATAAGAATAGGCTTAAGATAGATAGGGTTTAAATTCTTATCATATAAGAGTCCTAATCTATCAAGTAGATGAGGTGGCACCTTATCCAAACCCTAAAAACCCTTCATGCATGTGCCAAGAGAAAAAGAACATGAAAACTCATGCCCCCATCCTCTTTCTAGTCTGTGAAAAAGAAAGAGAAGCCTAGAGGACTTGGGCTCTGGAAGTCAGGGTTAATTGGGTTCAAATTTGGCTCGAGTCGGATCTAAATGGAGCCCAAAATGAATTAAATCCTGAAAGACTATCAAACCTAAATTTTTCAGGATTGAAATCCAAATTTGATTTGGATTAATAAACCCAATTATCATTAAATTAAAATAAATTAAATTAAAATAAATTTGATTTAGATTAATTATGACTTAATTTATAATCTAATCAATTTTTAATTAAATTGCAATACTTGTAATAAAATCAGTATGCTAACAATTAGCAGTTGCCAAATCTGTAACATTTATAAATTAGCAGTTTCCAAAATTCAAACTATCAATCTGATTGATAATTTGAACATGATCTAAACTATTGATCGGGTGAAACTCCTTTTGTGTGTGATCACTCAGGTTTTATTCTATCTGGTAGTGAGATCGTGATCTCTATTGCAGTATCATCGAAGCTCATTTCGATGGACTAGAACAATTCTAGCTCAACCCAATAAGATTCATTAATCCAAAAATAATCCTAATGAGTTCTCATAATCCACCAGTGATGACTAATAGTATGCAGTGGCAATCCAGTAGAACAAAAAAGTATAAATTCTTAGGTATAGTTAATGTGTGATTCAGTCCTTCTATCGTAAGTCCCAACTTGATAGAGATTATAGCAAACTCGTCAAACCCCATCATCAATCATATGCAAGATTAGCTCAACTCAAGTTCATTCATGAATACCGTGAAAACTCTTTTTCAATATTCACACTTGCTTCGACTGAAGACTTTCTAAACTCAATCTTGCTAATCGTATAGGACTTCTTCTTTTCTACTAAGATCGATAGATTTCATCTATATGCATCTTACTCCAAATAGCAAACCTAAATCTACTGAAGCCAACATACACAGCAAGGGCCTGAATGGTAAGGGACCAAGGGAACATGCAATCAAACTTACTAGCCTCACTATGAATAGCTAATACACCATAGGTCAAAGAACTAGTCACACTACTATAGCATCAAGAAGAATCATTGATAAGCAAGTAGACATCCAAATGATTTCGCATGATGATTATGTTCAGTACAAGTTATTCTCTAACAACCACTTACATTCTCATCCTAGTGTCCCCGCACTACAGACTCAAGATCCCATCTGCTTAGAAAGGAGGTGATCTATGCACCGATCTTGATGAGATTAATCACCATCCTCTATGATGATCCTATGATTGAAAGTATTTAGAAACTAATCACTAATAATCTATATCTTAAATTCTTAACACATTGAGAATATACAAAATCATCTTTATTAATTTTTAGGATAAATCATGGACACATAAGCATGATTGGTACTAAAAATGCCTTTATTGATAATAAAATATTTACAAGTATAAAGATAAGCTCTAGAATTTTATGTGTGTCAGCCAATAATTGGCTTCTAGGGCATACTTTTAGTAGCTTACCAGTTGATGGAACCAATTTACAAAGTTCTATGAGTGTTGAGTAGAAATTTCTTTTTTACTTATCATCAAGTTGTCCCATCTCAGCATCTCATCATATTTCCTATATATGCATAAGATAAGCAAAGGATGATAAGTAATTAAAAAGTTAAGATTGTGATGGATACTTACTCAACATATGAATTACCTCCATGAACTTTAGCATAATATATGTCTCTGCCCATTGAATTTTAGTATCAGTTAATATTCAACAAACCTTGTGCCTAAATTTATGAGCGGGACAAGCAAAATATTGAGATCTCCATCTCTGATCCCTCACCACCATCATTATTTTGATCCACTTGAGTCAGCTTTGTCTGCACACTGGGATTAAAGTAGTGTTCGGTTGAAATTAGAAATTTTTTTTAATTATGTAAGCCTCCATAATAGAACCTTCAACTCTAGACTTGTTTTTTACTTTCTTCATATACCTTTCAAATTGATATGTCCACCTATACTGCATTGGTCCCCCTATCCTAGCTTTATATGCCAGATGAATCACGAGATACTTCATAAAATCAAAGAAATTAGGAGGAAATATCTTCTCCAACTTGAATATAGTCTCTATACTACTAGCCTCAAGATTGGAGATGTGGTCGATGGATAGTTCAATAGCATAAATATCTCAAAAGAAAAGACTAAGCTCGGTCAAAAAACTTCATATAGAGTTGGAAAGGATATCACACTAAGCCAATAAGAGTAATCATTGTATGAAGATATGATAGTCATAGCTCTTTAGCCCATTGAACCTGCAAGCTTTGATATTATTACATCGAGCTGGATTACTTGCATAACCATGAAAATTTAAGATTTTTACATCATTCATATGCATCCTTCAACTGCTCCCTTGTTAAGATGTAAGATGCTTTCGACTTTAGAAATTTTTAAGGTGACACTGATCAATACTTAAATTAGAACATTAGAAGTATTAAATTTTATGATAATTGATCCTTATTTATTAAAAATTTGATGCTCTCCAGTTAAACAAAGATCCCTGCAAATACGATCCCAACTCACCCTATCTATATAGTGGTGAGTAGGGTTAATTTTGGTGTGCTACAACACACATCAAATTTTTGGCGCCATTGCCGAGGATCTTGGCATGATTGCTTTGAAAAAAATTATATTTTACTACTTTCTAAGTCTTCATTTCTTGCTTTAGATTACTTTATTGCTTTTCTAGTAAAATAATTTTCTACCTTTTATATAGATTTGACTTTCTATCTATTTTAGACTTGCTTTTCATTTTTAGAATAATTTATCTTTTTAAAATATTTTTTAGATATAAGAGAATCAAAAAATAGGAAAAATTTTTTACTTTATTTTATTGTGTAGTTACTTTATATACTTGATTGCCTTATTTGCTTTACTGCTTTATATTCCTAATTGATCATTTTCTTCTTTTGCACTCTTATTTTTCATATTTTATTTTGCTGATTAGTAATTTATCTTTTATTATTAGTTAACTTACTTTAATTGCTTAATTATCTTCTATTTAATTTTTTTAAAAAATTATCTTATATTTCTTTTTATATATAGTAGATTTGTTGTTTTCTAGCTAGACTACTTTATTTGCATGCATAAAAATATTTTCTGCTTCCTATAGCCTAGTGATTTACTTCTTTTTATATTTTGGAATAATTTATTACTTTAAAAGTTAATTTGATCTCTTACTTTAATTGTTAGATATCTAGTTGCCTTATATTCCTAACTTAATTTAGATTTTTCTTTAGGTTAGACTCTCTAAATCTTCTCACACCTAATTAACCTAATTTAAAACTTAGCACTTATTCTCTCTTGCTTAAAGATAACATAATATAAAATGAAAATAAAAACACCACATAAAACTTAACTGAAATAGAGAAACTAATTAAACCTTAAAAGCTCCTTACTTGTATTGAACATCCTTTCCTTTTACATTACATATTTTCATAAAATCTCTTAAGGGCATAACCCAAAGACAACATAAGGTGAAAATTTCATCATCCTCCCATAGCCCACAAACCACCATCCTGCATTTGCATTAACCCAATCCTTTAAATTAAAAATAACTAGACATTAACTCCTAAAGAACTCAAGCTCAGTAGGATAAGTAACCCTGAAAGTTGAACCGGGTCAGGCCTAGTTAATCAGTTGGGGTCTAGAAAAGTGGTTCAGAGACTACGTTCCGAAGGAAGGTATTTATTTAATTAGTTTCATTCACTAACCTACTCAACTTAGCTGGAATCTAAGGAAAGCAATGGAAGGACCTCCACCAACCTTACACTTACTTAGCCAGTTGATTGGTTAGGTTCGTACTTGAAGTGCTTGACAGTGCACTTAGAACAATTATGAGCTATCTAGATCTAGGATAATCTTAGAATATAGAGTCCACTTTGTGCTAACTTGATTACAATTAATATCTAACTGCAACTAATTCTTCTCTCTCTTTTTAGCTTTAGAACTCCTTAGGTTCTCTTTCTTAGAACTCTTTTTTCTTTTTCTTCTCCTTTTCTCCTCTTCTTTTCCAAATTTTTTTTTTGCTGAAATTAGAACTTGGTTCGATCTTTTGGGTGCATGCTAGAATGTCGATCATTACAACCTGATCTGATGGACTTGACTGATCAATCTTCAAATTATTCCTAACACCTACATTATAAATAGGAGAAGTTGGCATCTATATCATTGTTTGACAAAATTTATATTTAGTACTTGCAGATGTCATTTTATGTTCAAAATTATATTCTAAAGCTAATTATCTAGGTTATAGATGGTTGAGTTTATTATAATTTATACATGAATTATTAATGAATAAAATTATTATTCTAGCTTTTCATCACTTTTGTGCATCTTTCTTTTATAAACTCTTTTATGATAAAATTTTTGGGACTATTTAGATTCGATAAAGAAGGATTTATCGTTTAGTTCCTAAACATATTTGTAATCAAATAATATGTTGTTACCTAGGATGACAACATTTATCGAGTGTAGATCGTAACATATGGGTTAGTTGTCCTCTCAAGCAAGGAGTATGGTGATACTGGTATGACATACAGGTGAAATATAAGGATATATTTCACTAAACATGACCCAGCTATAAAACTCTCTATCGTCAAGAGTTGCTCATGAGGGATATGGATATAAGTATCCCTTAGACCTGAGATCACCATGGTGACTTGCAAGCAACTCACTGCATTTTGGTACCAAACTATCTAAATTTCTAATTCAGTAATGGAAGGTTTCTAGGTGTAGTCAAGTACTTGTTTAGTCAGTGTGTGAGTCAAGATGAGATTGATCCCTCCAAGTGTTGGAGCAAATGCATCACTATATTTCAATTTAGCAAAATCTCGATCGGGTTAGTCCACATGATGAAAATTATAATTTGAAATATAATGTGGATGATTTTTAGGATTGATAGTTAAACCCTAGATCATCTTTTAAATATTAAGATCAAGGGGATGAATTATATAATAACCATATGCCATAGATTCATGGATGTTGCATTGCAACTATTTGACCAAATCTAATGTCGGGTACCATTGCTAGATGATCACATCGATTGGTATAGAAAATTAGTTTCTATGCTATCAACTTAGTATTCGAACCTATGAGGTCACACATAATAGAAGTTTCTACTTGATCTGATGGCTGATCAAGAGTCTCACTGGACTGAGATTTTATGACCAGGAGTCCCATTGGACTGAAACTCTGCCTTCTCAAGTCCTGCTAGACTAGAACTCTAATGTTATTAGAGAATTTATTAGTAATTAGATTACTGATTAGCTCAATTTGATTAAGCAATGAGGATTGGATCAATTTTGATTGAATTGGGTTCAATTGGATTTGAACCGATTAGGTTATGAGATGATCTAATCGCTAAGAAAGATTAGACCCTGATTTAATCAGGACCTGAACTTAATTAATTTTTAATTTAATTAAGATTTAATTAAGATGGATTAAGCTTGATTTGATTGGATTTATTCTAGTCTAGTTAAATTTAAACAAATATATTTGGATTGAAACCTAATTGGATAAGATTAAGACACCAGTTTGACTAGACATCTTCCTTGGTGCCCACTAATGTTGACCTTTGACCATCACCCATTTTTATATGGAGTTTTTTTCTGATTTCTCCCATGCCTAAGAAGTATGTTGTGCACCCCATGACCTGGTCTTGCATTGGATTAAGATACGGTATCATTTGAATTATGAATTCAAATGGGAGGTTGAAACAACTTCAACCTTCCATCCTTATCCATTCCCATGCCTCCCTTCATTTTGTCACCACTTTTAATCAGATTAAAAATGGGCATGTGCACAAGAAGGAGAGTTCTTCTGCATGTTAGTCACCTTTCCATGTGATGGAGAAGGTTTGAATTTAGTCTTGAATTTTGAATTCAAGAGGGAGGTTGAAACAAGTTTAGAAACAAGTTCAACCTCCCATCCTAATTTTCTCCATGCATTTTGCCCATCGAAATGTCACCAATAAAATGGGACTTTTCTTGGGTGTACATGAATGTGAGAAAGGTTTTTGAGGTGAGAGTTTCAAAGGGTTGGGGTGCTGGTTTGTGGGCTTGAGAAAAGTCAAACAGAGAAATCCAATGCCACTCTTCTTTCCCTTCCTATCTCATGCAATTTTAAAAGATTTAAAATTGTGTGTGATGTTTTTTGTGAAAAGGTTTCTTAGTGAAATTGAGTGTGCATGAGGGTTTCCTAGGCGTGAGTTCCAAATATCCCAAAATTCTAGAGATTCTAGTTTTCAAGATTTTGGGTGTGGGTTGCCCTATGGTATAGACCTAGGGTTCAGAAAGTGAAATTGAGTGCTCTCAGCATCCAATCTCCATGAAAATTTTCACACCTATTCCTCATCATCCAAAGTACGTCCTCTGACCTTCTAGAGTATCCAAAATATCAAGAGAAGGTGGTCAATCAAGATCAATCAAGATCGATCGTGGAAGATTCTGGTGAGGAGCTAGCACTTCGGTGGAGCTGGTCGGGACCACGGGCTTCATGTGGACCAACCTGTAGAGCTCAGACAATCTATGCAGCTACATCATGACATGAGGAGCTTCTTTTCATGATTTTTAGATTATAGAGATTATCTATCCATGCTCAGATATCATATTCTGGATACGAGTAGATTAGTAAATACAATTTACTGATCTATTGCATTTAATTTTTCTATATATATATATGACATGTCTTAATCCTAGTATAGGATTTTTATGATAAGATCATAGCATTCATAGATTAATTAGATTAATTTTAGTTTTTTGCTATATTTTAATTTAAAAAAAATTTTGAAATACATGCCTAGAACCCTACATGTTTTCCTTTAGTGGTATCAGAGCACTAGGTCATTATGACATGCTATATATGCTTATTAAAAATTTGAACGCTAGCATATTTGATATATTTTATATCTAGATAACTTAGTAATCGAGAATGAATGAGCCACCAAGCTGTCCGATCATAAGAGATAAGCATGATTTAAAGGCCATTCAATGGGGATCTCTTCTGACAATAAGAGTGCCACCGTAAGCTCATTTATTAAGATGAATAGTAAAATAATTTTATTATTAAAATTATTTTAATTTAAAAATTAAACATGAATGAGTTTAGATTAGATCTAAAAGGATTCATGGTTCAGTTCTATTTTATTTTCTATTTGAAATTAGCAATAGGTTGCTATTTATAAAATGAGCTGATCCATTTTTGAAATAAGTCAACCCATTTAGTGAATAGAAGATAAAAAATTAAAAAAATATTTTATAAATTTAAAAATAATTTTCAAACACCGAACCCCAATCCATCAGCCCAAAACTTAATTAAAAATTAAGGGTTGACGTGTAGGATCTAGATTGTGAATTAAAGATCCTAAGACAAAAGCATAAACTATGGGTTAATGGGTTAGATGGATTAGGTCCATTAATTGGGTTAGACCTAAGGTTAGATTAAAGAATGGACCTAACTAGAGTAATCGATCAAATCTAATCAAGTATTGATTTAGATTAGGTTAAGGATATTCTAGATTCAACTTCAATAGTTATAGTTGGTCAAGTCAATGCCTTTAACAAGAACCAAAATAGACTTGATTCATGGCTAAGCGGTCGAGTCCAAAATTACTAAGTGGATCAGATTGAATATAATTAATCGATTGGTGTCTAAGATAAGTTTGGCAATCTAGACCAATGATTTTTAATTAAGAGTTACTCACATTAATTTAATCTTTGATGAGTTAATGGTATATCCCTTCCATTGATCTCACTTACCTAGCTAGCACGATCGATTATGTGAGGATTGGTGTGGTACTCCCAAGCCTTGGGAGGCCATAGTAGGAGCTAGGATATTGGCTCCAGGAGACTAGGATGGATGTGAGTCCTATGGCTAGGATGGGAGTTATTCTAAGTGAAGGCAGCATATAGCCCTGCACGGGCTAGAGGTTCAAGTGTGAGAACCTTGAGGAGGCTTGGTAGGTGCTCTGGAGACCTAGGACACAAGATGGAGCAAAGGATCAAAGTCAAGAAAAAAATCAGTCAAGAAAGGGACTGGCACATAGGCGGACTGGCTTGAAAACATATCCAAGCTGGCTCGGGGTGCAGCCGAGCCAACTATCTCAGGTAGACAGAAGATAGAGTTTGGGCAAGACGCAGACGAGCTAGCTCGACTTCTAAGAGAGCTGGCTCGATGATGGCATACAGAACATACGAGATTTTCTATTTGGTCTAGAATAGAATTTTATTCTAGGGGTATTAAGGCCTAAACCAATAAGGTCTTAAGAGGGCTAACTCATGTATAGGTCGGATTTAGATCCAAGAGATGAGAGCATGTGAGACATATGTACATGGACTGAATGAGTGCTTTCATATATTAAGTTAGCCTAGGAGAGTTTTTTAGCTGAGGTTGGGTTTATTAGGATTTATGTGGTGTAACAAAAATTCTAGGATATATAAACCTAGGTATTGTAACTTTTACAATAAATAAAAATAATATACAGCTTTTCTTCCTAACTCTCTTCTCTCTTTTCTCTCTGGTTCCAATGCCAAGCCCTAAGGTGCTGCCATCATCTACTTCATTCTACTTTCAGGTTTCTAGATTAACACCTAGGTTCGCATAATAGATCAGATCTACGACTATGATTTTGAGCAGCCATAGAATAACAATTGGTATCAGAGCAGTACTGATTGCCTTAACAGTTTGGTATTAAAGCTCGATTGAGCATGAAGAAGGAAGAAGATCAGGTTTCAGCAAAGATCAGTAGTGAGGTTCAGATCTTAGATTTTCCTCCAGGCTTCATGAGGAAGGAAGAGATCTAAGGGCTACTATCCACCGTCTCTAGTCAAGATACTTTTTGAGATCTATTTGTTAGCTATTTTTTATTAAGTTTAATCATGGAGAATAGCGATTGAAGGTACGATTTGAGAAGTTTGATGGAAAGAAAAGTTTCACGATGTGAATGATTAGGGTGGAGGATCTGCTGGTTCAAATGGGACTGAATTCAGTCTTAGAAGATAGGCCGGAGGAGATTACAAACAAGATATGGATATCCTTGGAGAAAAAATATGTGCCATATTTAGGGCTTATCTAGCAGATGAGGTGCTATATGGCATATTGGAGGAGAGGACACCTAAGGATTTATGATCAAAGTTATGTTAGTTGTATATGGAAAAGAATATGTGCAATAATTTAATGCTGAAGAAGCAATTGTATAGCCTTCGGATGCAAGAGAGAGAGGATGTTGTGGGGCATATTCAGTGGTTCGACCAGATGAGCATGGATTTGCTTAATATTGGGGTGAATCTAGAAGAGGAGGATAAGAGTTTATTGCTGCTATGTTCGCTATCCAAGAGCTTCAATCTGTTAGTGATGACATTGTTGTATGGTAAGGAGACACTAGTATACGAGGAGAAAGTATCAGTGCTAAGGTCCAACAAGCAGTGAGAATGGATGATAAAGAGGGAGGTCTTTTAGAAAGGTCTCATGGTTTTAGAGAGGCTAAGGAAAGAGAAGAAGAAAGGTGGGCAGAGGAGCAGCAAGGGATCCAAGAAGTGCTTCAAGTGTGGTGAAGCAGGACATTTTAAGCAAGAATGTTCACTTTGAAAGAAGTGCAAAGGAGGAGAAAAGTTTGATTTCATCAATTCAATTGCTGAAAGTGAAGAATCAGATGAGTTCTTGGTGGTCTCAGAGGAGCCCATAGGGTGTGGTATATTTGAGACAACTTCAAAGGGGTTCGTAGAGTGTGGAGGATCTGAAGAGATAGCGATAGTGTTCGAGGTGCAGTGGCAGGCTCAGTAGTACAGCGTTGAGTGGTTGGCCTTAGGGGACTTTATTATCGAGTCAGCTTTTGCAGCATCAGAGGAGACTTCGATCTTAGATGGAGCATCGGACAAAGGTGGCTTCACTAGTGAAGATGTAACACGAGTTCAAAGTGGAGGAGTGCAGGAGGACCAACATCCTAGCACCAATGCTAGAGATGCACAGTTTCAGATGGAGTAACACGTGCGGGAGGATAGGCGAAGTTCTGAGGAGACCATATCAAGGTATGTAGCGGGCGCCAGCATAGGATTGCTACAGATTCTCTAGGAAAGTCTAGGATAGGTGATGCAGCTGTCAAGCAGAAGGATGCCTACAATCTATAGGATGGTGCACAGGAGCAAGCCAAGGTCTTCAGCGGTGAAGGCGGTCATTCTAAAGGCCTCAAAGGAAGCTCAACAGCTGAAGAAGGATGGTGGTGGCCAGGTGTGCACAAAGAGCTGTCAGAACATGTAACAACAGTGGAATCATGTAGGGAAATATTGCCAGATGTGCCAAGACTTGAGCGTACCAAGATGAAGATTGTGAGGATTGGTATGGTACTCCCAAGCTTTGGAAGGCCACAAAAGGAGCCAGGGTGTTGGCCCCAGGAGACTAGGATGAATGTGAGTCCTAGGGCTAGGATAGGAGTTATCCTAGGTGAAGGCAGCATGTAGTCTTGCACAGGCTTGAGGTTCAGGAATGAGAACCTTGAGGAGGCTTGGAAGATGCTCTAGAGATTTGGAAACATGGTGGAGCAAAGGACCAAAGCCAAGAAAAAGAATCAGCCAAGATAGGGGCTGGCACATAGGCGAGCTAGCTCAAATATGCATCTGAGCCGGCTCAGGCTGAGGCTGAGCCCGCTTGAGACGTAGTCGAGCTGACTGTCTCAGGCAGACAGAAGACAAAGCTCGGGCAAGATGCAGACGAGCCAGCTTGGCTTCTAAGAGAGTCGGCTTGACAGTAGCGTATAGAACATACAAGATTTTCTGTTTGGTCTAAAATAGGATTTTATTCTAGGAGTCTTAAGGCCTAGACCAATAAAGTCTTAAGGGGGCTAACTCATGTATGGATTGGGTTTAGATCCAGGGGATGAGAGTATATGAGTATATGTACATGGGCTTGATGAGTACTTTCATGTATTGGAATTAGCCTAGGAGAGTTTTTCAACTGGGATTGGATTTATTAGGGTTTATGTAGTGTAACAGAAATTCTAGGATATATAAACCCAGGTATTGTAACTTTTACAATAAGTGGAATCAATATACAGCTTTTCACCCTAACTTTCTTCTTTCTTTTCTCTCTGGTTCCAACGCCAAGTCCTAAGATGCTGCCATCATCTACTTCATTCTTCTTTTCAGATTTCTAGATTAACACCCAAGTTTGCGCAAGAGATTGGATCTACGACTGTGGTTCCAAACAACTATAGAATAATAATTAGTATCAGAGCATATCGATTGGCTCAATAGATTAGGTTTTGATTAGATCACTTGGTGATTTGAGCTGACCCATGTCAACTAGAAATCAGTTTGACTAATTTCAATCAGTAAGACTGAATTAGGTGCCTATGAACCAAATTTGATCCTAGTCCTCATCTATGACATAGTAAAGTCAGTGCGAGGATTTGACTTGATGAAGTCAATAAAATAAATTTAGTCCATGTCTTCTCTATCCTTAAATCACATATAACCTAAATCCTCTAAATTGTTAGGTCCTTAAAATGACAAAGTTATGGGGATAATTGAATCAGTGTCTCTCATTAAGGTAGATGGCAATGGATCTAATTTTCTAGGTAAACATTGGAGATGCCTTACACCTGGTGTTCATCTGGATGTTGGAATTACTATCCATAAAATGATGATTAAGTTGAACTCTCTGAATGGCGATCAGGTTGGCCAGAGCTTTCCTCGAGCCTGGTCATCATTCGTTCGATGCACCAAACTCAATCATGTTAATGGTTGGACCTAACTAGACCTTTTCAGTAGAGGCCATAGCCTACTGAATTGGCTTCTCAGACAAAACAAAATACTAGAAGTTGTTTGAAGAAATAATTGATTGTGAATCTACCTGTAGATGCATATAGGTTAGCTAGAGCTTTTCTCGGGCCCATTTGTGGCCTATGTGGATTCTAGTACCCACTAAAAAATTAGTGTAATTCCTCGAATTGGAAGTAGAGGCTACCAATTCATAAAAAATAGTAGGAGAACCTTTAGACTAAAGTTTAAGTCTTTCGGATTAAATAATTCAAGTACTAATATGATGTTGTATTTTTCTTTCAGTTAAACAGAATAGCTAGTGATTGGTTGCTCCATTCACTATTCGATAGTGACAAGTTTTTAGAACCTAATTTCAAGAAGTCTAGTATTGACCCTAATTAGATAGACCTAGAGTGAAATTATCCTCTTGACCCAAATAGGCTGAATAGGAGAAAGCCACAAGGAGTTACTGGTTAAGACTGTATATGATAATATCTTACAATTTTTCTATTTGTGATACATCCACCTGCATACTAGATACCAGAAGTCTGGTTCACATATGTAATTTATTGCATGGACTTCAAATTGATAGAAGTTTGAGAACAGTGATAGATTCCTTAATGTTAGGGATGGAAGAAATGTTCCAGTCCTAGCATTAGAAACTATTGAGCTTATTTTCAAAATAAATAATATCATTTTAAGTGATTGTCACTATTGTCCATTCTTTATGATGAACATAATATCTACAGGGCTTTTGGCCCAAGATGGCTATTGTTTGTCAATAAAAAAAAAGTATTGTAATATCATTATGAATGATGTTACAATAATACGAGAATAATCAAAAAATGGCATTTATGTTTTATCACAGCCTATTAGTGTAATGGTACACATCGAATAAATATCCGAAACTAAATAATGACATCGATGCCTATCTTTGGCATTATCGGCTAGGTCATATAAATAAAAATAGGATAAACAGGTTAAACAAGTTAGTCAAGGAACATATCCTTGATATCAATGATTGTGAATCATTGAAAATCTGTGAGTCCTGCCTTCTTGGTAAAATGGCCAAATCATCTTTTATTGAAAAGGATGAACAGGCCACTAATATTCTAGATCTAGTACATAGTGATGTATGTGGATTTATGAACATATGTTCTAGAGATGGGTACTACTACTTTATTATATTTACTGACGACCTATCTAGGTATAAGTACATCTATCATATGAAGAGTAAATCTAATTCATTTGAAATATTTAAATAATATCATAATTAGATAAAAATAACTTGAAAAGAGAATTAAAACTCTTTGATCAAACCGAGAAGGCGAATATCTTTTCAATGAATTTTTGACATATCTAAGAGAGAATGGGATTCTATCACAATGAACCCCTCCTGGAACACTACAATATAATAGTGCATCTAAAACAATGAATAGGACCCTATTGGACATGGTTTAGTCCATGATGGGGTTTGTAAGTGATAAGTGCTAAAAATATACTAATAAAGGTATTAAACTAGAAAATAACTTATTTTAATTTTAAAAAATTGATATTTTTATTGATCTTTTGTAGGAAAGAAGGCTATCAACAGGAAGAGCTTAATTTTCTGGTTCAAACAAGATAAATTAGAAGGAAAATGGACTTCAAATGAGCTCGATATCAATTTTCAAAGAAAAAGAAAAATAAATAAATAAATAAAAATCGGCTGATCTAGACCAAACTGGTTCAGAAAATTGGCTCATTCGGCCTGGCCTGACCGCCTACTAAACCAACCTGCTCTCCTGATGTCAATATGACATTAGAATCATCGCGGCATATAGTAGACCGCTATAGTACAAAGCGTAAGGGCAAAATAAAGATTTCACATGGAGCAGCACGCTTTAATTGGCTAATGTTGGCATGGTCTACAGAGAGCCTGGCTAGCGATCGGTCTACCCAGGCCCAGGGCATGATCTGACGGCTGCTGTCACTGGATTTTGATCCAACAGGTGAGATGAAGGCACTGACGGATGGTGGATCTGACTCTCGGTGCTGATCCAATGGTAGTGGCGATTCCCAATTTTTATTCATCAACTCAAGCATCTTATAAGCTTGATCCAATGGTCCAAATGCAATCATCAGTAATGATCTGATGGATGCTATTTAATCCGATTTAATCTAGGTTATAAGATGAATTTTCTAGTGATTTTTGAACCATTTGATGCCTATCCAATGGCCAGGGATTCAAGACTTGTGTTTTGCCACCAGAAAACTTCTATCTAACCAACAGAAGGAGTTTCTATCCTAGTTTTAAAATGATTTCTTCCCAAAACTTCTCATAAATGACTCTAGCCTCTTTAAGGCTCTATTGCTGCCAAGGAAAAGAGAACCTGGGAGATAGAAAAATAGAGAGAATAGAGAGGGAGGAACAGGAAGAGGTTTAGAGAGAGCTTTTTATTTTATTCTTCTTTATTTTTTTATTTCTTTTATTTTTTCAAGATCAAGCAAGCAACTCTCTTCTTCTTTATCAAATTCTCTATGCCAAGAGCAATGGACAATCAATTTTAGCAATAAGTAATCATTTGTTTGGATTTTCTCATGCTTTTTATTTTATTTGTTGTTTTTGTTCCTTTTACCATGAACTAAATTTCTTTTACTAAGGCTAAGGTGTAGTCACTCTTTTGAAGCAATATTCAGTATGATTTGCTTTTAATTTTATATTTTGTTCATGAGGAGTATATAAATCTATGCTTAATACTTTTAGATTACTGGCCATTTTTTAATTGATTTGATGAATATAAATGATATAGATCAAGTAC
Organism: Cocos nucifera; assembly: GCA_006176705.1. NCBI lineage: Eukaryota > Viridiplantae > Streptophyta > Magnoliopsida > Arecales > Arecaceae > Cocos > Cocos nucifera. The sequence continues at coordinate 80,418 of QRFJ01006874.1, forward strand.
ATCTTTGTTATTGCTTCTTTATTTATATACCTAGTATTTTGAATCAATTTAAGATTCATATGCATGCAAGAATTTTAGTGCACTTTGTACACGACACATTTTAATTAGAAAGTTTCATAGAGATTAATGCATTGATATTTATTTAAATTATGCCTTGAATCAAAGGATCGTTAATAAATATTGATAGTTTTTCTATACCTAAATCAAAAGTTAGCAAATATCCTAGGAAACTCTACCATCACATAAAACAAAATTAACCTAATTATCTGAATATTGTATTGACTGAGTTGGTGGACCGATTGCCTTAGTAACCTATTACTCTTGAATTCAACCCTAATAATTATACCCTCTCTATCTTCTTGCAATTTATTAATTATTTCTTTATTTCTTCTTATTTTTTTTATTTCTTATAAATCGATTATCTAAATAAAGCTTAGAAAAGAGTTTTTTAGTACTTTTTTTTCAATTCTCTAGACATGATACTCTACTCATATACTTTATTACTTGATCAACTAGTGCACTTGCCATAGTGATAGATTAGCATGCATCAAGTTTTTGGCATCGTTGCTAGGAATTGTGTCTAAAATAATACTAAAATTTTGATCCTTGCTTTACTTTAGAATTTTATTTTTAATTTTTATTTTTAATTTATTTTTAGGTTTGTGTTCAGTGCATGACATGCACTACACATATTGACCTACTATCTTTTAATCTAAAAATTAAGAGAACAATCAGACGACTAAATCAAGAAAGAAACATGGCAGCCAAAGATCCTAACGACATCAATCTGGGATTAGATATGGTCGCAGAGGGATGACAAGAAGCTATTCAAGCGACACATCATTCATTAAATGATTACATCACACTATCGGTAGCTGATGCACTTCGAGCATCAGGAGATCGCCTGTGCAAGCAAATAATTTTGAAATAAAATTCAGTGATGATCCAAATAATTTAATCAACTATCTAATTTAGTGGATATGTGTAGGATGATCTGAATGCTCATATTTCTAATTTTTTTAAACTCTGTGATACCTTCAAAATTAATGGGGTGTCGGAATCCTTGCCTAGCAATACGAAGACCAATCCAAGGGAGCAAGTTGATGCCATCATCCTAAGAAGAGGTAAAGAACTGGAGGAGCCGCATTAGGACAAAAAGACAGAAGAGGAAACTACAAAATAGCCAACCAAAATTTGTTAGTCACCAAAACAACTAGTAAATGGATAGTCCCTTGGTATAAAATTTGCTAATCCAAATGTGAAGCCCTATGAGCCATCACTACCATTCCAAGAGAGACAAATAAGGCATCCAGATAAAAAATTTTCTAATTTTTTTAATATTTTAAAGAATTTATATATTAATATTTCTTTTGTAGATGCTCAGGTATACTAAGTTTCTTAAAGAAATCTTAACCAATAAGAAAAAGCTGAAGGAGCATGAGAGAATAAATTTGAATGAAGAGTGCTCTGCAATACTTCAAAATAAATTACCATGGAAGCTATAAGATCTAGGGAGTTTTACTATCCCTTGCATTATTGGTGATTGTAGTTTTGATAAATTTTTATGTGATTTAGGACCAAGTATTAATCTCATGTCTTTCTTTATTTTTAGAAAGTTGGGTTTAGGAGAATCGAAGCCTACCACTATCACTCTTCAGTTAGCTGACAGATCCATCAAATATCCAAGAGGTTTAGTGGAGGATGTCTTGGTAAAGGTAAACAAATTTATTTTTTCTATTAATTTTATTATGCTTAATATGAAAGAAGATATTAATGTACTCCTTATCTTAGGAAGATCCTTGTTAGCTACTGGAGGATCTTTAATAGATGTTCAATAAGAAAAATTAATTCTTAGAGTCCAAGATGAACATGTTACCTTTAATGTTTTTAAAGATATTAAATATTCTAAAGATAATCAAAAATATTTTTGAATTGATATTATTGATAAATCAATGTACATAAGTATTTTTTAGAAAGCATGTTTGAGGACCCTATTGAAATTTGCACTGTCCAATCACAAGAGGGTGCAGCTAAAAATGTAAGTATACCTATGGAAGTGGCGTCAGATTAATCTAGCTAATGCCCCAAGAAAGTTAAGCTGAAGACTATAAATCAAAACTACTAGATAGGTTTTTTTTTTCTTTTAGTTTTGATCCTTTTCTTTTATTTTTCTATAGTTTCTTGTTGTTCTTTTATTTGCTTTGGCTTATTTTCAATTTTGGACTAATAAATCAGGTGTATTCTCTCCTGTCTCTTATTACATCCTTTATTTTTCTTTCTCCATTAAGATAATGTAGAATAAGTTGGGGGGTAGGAAAAGTTTTTTTTATTTCTTTATTTCTTGAGAAAGATAGATTAGGAGTAAGAAAGTTAGAAAGTATTTGCTAATAAATATAGCGAGTTAAGAAGTAGATTAGTTGATCAGACTTTTAGCAGCCTACTTAGATCATCTAAAGACTATTAGCACTTCTAATTTTACATGCACACTAATAAGATAAAGTAGGTATTGATTATAAGGCCAACTGAGGATTTAATTATCAATAAAAATTAGTGGTTAATATATATTCCAATCAAAGAAACTTGAATTTAAGGAAAAAGCTACCCACCAAAATAAAAGTGCAAAAGATAGAGTATATGTGGATTGTCTGAAGCTTAGTAACTAGATTTCTGCACCTAAGTCAAGTGTGAAGATTCACATCAAATGATGGAGGGAAGGCCAGGATGCTCAGCACACAACAAAAAATAAAGAAATGAGAAACTTAATAGATGATAAGAGAAGATACTTTTGTTCTTTAAGTTAACACCCAAATGCTTAGTTAGTCTTCACGAACACAAGTGCTATAAATCTTTAGATGTACTCTAAGGAGGTTTTAGATTGTGCTGACTACAAAATTTGCTTCTAAAACTTAATACTAAGTTAGTGGTGCTTCCTAAACTTTTTGAACTGTAAACCTAAATTTATCTTTGTGATGGAGGATCTTATTGAAATATGGTAATAAATAATACATTGCTAAGGGACTAGCAATGACTAGGTTGGGGGGTGTGATAAGTGTTAAAAATATACTAATAAAAGTATTAAAATAGAAAATAATTTATTTTAATTTTTAATAATTAATATTTTTATTGATCTTTTATAGAAAAGAGGCTGCCAATAGGAAAAGCTTAATTTTCTAGTTCAAACAAGATAAATTTGAAGGAAAACGGACTACAAATGAGCTCGATATCAATTTTCAAAGAAAATAATAAATAAATAAATAAAAACTGGTCGGTCCAGACCAAACTAGTTCAGAAAATTGGCTCAACCGGCCTGGCCCGACCATCCACTAAACCAACCCACCCGCTTGACATCAGCAAGACGTCAGAGTCATCATGGTGTATGGTTGACCGCTATAGTGCAAGGCACGAGGGCAAAATAGGGATTTCACACGGAGCAGCACGCTCTGATTTGCTAATGTTGGCATGGTCTATGGAGAGCCTAGCTCGTGATCGATCTACCTAGGACCAGGGCGGGATTCGATGACTACTGTCGCTAGGTTTTGATCCAATGGATGAGACGAAGGTGCTGACAGACGGTGGATCTAGCTCTCAGTGGTGATCCAAGGTAGTGGCGATTCCTAATTTTTATTCATCAACCCAGGCATTTTATAAGCTCAATCCAATAGCCCAAATGCAATCATCAGCAATGATCCGATGGTTGCTATTTAATCCAACTTAATCTGGGTTTTAAGATGAATTTTCTAGTAATTTTTGAACCATTTGATGCCTATCCAACGGCCAGGGATTCAAGACGTGTTTTGCCATCAAAAAACTTCTATCTGACCAACATAAGGAGTTTCTATCCTAGTTTTAAAAGGATTTCTTCCTAGAACTTCTCGTAAAAGACTCTAGCCTATTTAAGGCTCTATTGCTACCAAGGAAAAGAGAACTTGGGAGATAGAAAAACAAAGAGAATAGAGAGGGAGGAATAGGGAGAGGTTTTGAGAGAGCTTTATATTTTATTCTTCTTTATTTTTTTATTTCTTTTATTTCTTCAAGATCAAGCAAGCAGGTCTATTCTTCTTTATCAAATTCTTTATGCCAAGAGCAATGGACGATCAATTTCAGCAACAAGCAATCATTTGTTTGGATTTTCTCATGCTTTTTATTTTATTTACTATTTTTATTTTCTTTATCATGAACTAATTTTTTTTTACTAAGACTAAGGTGTAGCCACTCTTTTGATGCAATATTCAGTATGATTTACTTTTAATTTTATATTTTACTTATGAGGAGTATATAAATCTATGCTTAATGCTTTTAGATTACTGGCCATCTTCTAATTGACTTAATGAACATAGATGATACAGATCAAGTACGTCTATGTTATTGCTTCTTGATTTATATACCTTGTATTTTCAATCAATTTAAGATTTATATGCATGCAAAAATTTTAGTGCATTTTGGATGCAGTGTTTTTTAATTAGAGGATTTCATAGAGATTAATTCATCGATATTTATTTAAATTATGTCTGGACCAAAGGATAGTTAATAAATATTGGTAGTTTTGCTATGCCTGGACCAAAGGATAGTGAATATCCTAAAAAACTCCACCATCACATGAAACAAAATTAATCTAATTATATGAATATTGTATTGATTTAGTTGGTGAATCGTTTGCCTTAGTTACCATTACTCTTGAATTCAACCCTAATAATTATACCCTCTCTATCTTCTTGTAATTTATTAATTATTTTCTTATTTTTTTTTTATTTTTTATAAATTGATTCTCTAAATAAAGCTTAGAAAAGAGTTTTTTAGTACTTATTTTTCAATCTTCTAGGGATGATATTCTACTCACATACTTTATTACTTGATCGACTGGTGCACATGCCATAGTGATAGATTAGCTCGCATCAGTAAGTCTGCCAATTTCTTTTTGGGGTTATGCACTTGAGACTACTTGTTTTGTTTTGAACAATATTTTGAGCAAATTTATTGCAAAAACTCCATATGAGATATGGACTGGGTGTAGGCCAACACTCTCTCACATTAGGATTTGGGGATGTTCGGCTTATGTAAAATATTTGCAAGTAGAAAAGCTTAGATCTAGGTCCGATAAATACTTGTTTATAGGATACTTCAAGAAAATTAGAAGATATTATTTCTACCTTGCTAAAGAGCAATAGGTATTCATCAGCAATAGAAAAGTCTTTTTGGAAAGGAAGAACTGCTTCCACTAATATTGAACTTGATAAAGCTCAATAGGTAGAAAAACCAACATATTCTAGTAAACCTATAAAATTGGATTTGATAAGATCAAACCTAGAGCCCATTATTCGAGGCACCCTTCAGGAGATCCAATAGAGTATCACGGCCGCTGGACATATACTATGATTTCTTGATTCGGGATGGTGATCTTGCTGAACTCGATAAGAATGATGAGGATCCGATCATCTACATGGATGTCATGCAGAGGTCCAACTCTGATAAGTAGCTAGAAGACATGAAGTCCAAAATAAAATCCATGAAGGTCAATAGTATATGGACACTAGTTGATCCACCTGAAGGAGTAAAATCCATTGGGTGTAAGTAGACTTTCAAAAGAAAAATGGATACAAATAGAAAGGTAAAGATCTATAAAGTCCATCTGGTTGCTAAGGAATATCGTCAGCATTATGGTATTGATTATGATGAGATATTTTTTTCAGTAGCAATACTCAAGTCTATTCAAATTATGCTTACGATAGCAGCATATCTGGACTATGAGATCTGACAAATGGATGTAAAGATAATTTTTCTAAATGGAGAGCTGGACAAAGAGATATATATGATATAGCTTGAGAGGTTCACATCCACAGACGAGTCCAAGGTGTGTAAGCTTTAAAGATCTATTTATTGATTGAAGTAGGCATCTCAGAGTTGGAACATGCATTTTGATAAAGTAATCAGAACCTATGACTTTCTTAAGAATGGAGAAGAACCCTACATATATAATTGGGCTAATGGTTCTATAGTAGTACTTCCTGCATATATAAATAGGCTAATGATTTTGTAGTAGTATTTCTTGTATTGTATATGGATGATATTCTCTTAATTGGGAATGACATCCCTGCATTATAGAAAATGAAGGTTTGGTTGTCATCTCAATTCTCCATGAAGAACTTAGGAGAAGCTTCCTACATCCTAGGGATGAAGATCTATAGAGATAGATCTAAAAGGTTGCTTGGCTTATCCCAGTCCACATACATCGATACCGTACTGAAGTGGTCGGCATGGTGAACTCCAAAAAAGACTATCTTCTAATAAGTCGTGAAATTATTCTCTCGATGAGAAATTGTCCAACAACTCCTCAAAAGAGAGAGCATATGAGTAGAATTCCATATGCTTCGATAGTGGATTCTATTATGTATGCCATAACATGTACAAGATCGGATGTTGCATACTTACTAGTAGTGAGTAGGTACTAGTCTGATCTGGATGAGAATCACTGAAAGGTTCTAAAGATAATCCTAAAGTATTTAAGAAATACCAAGGACCAATGACTCATTTATGAAGATACTGACTTAAAATTTATTGGATATATTGATTTTAGTTTTTAGTTAGATCATAATGATAGTAAAAGTATGTTAGGATATGTATTTATCCTGAATGATAGAGTGGTCTACTGGAAGAGATCTAAGCAGCATACTGTATGTGAGATAGAGTATGTCATGGCATCTGATGCTATAATGGAAGCCGTGTGGCTACAGAAGTTCATCAACGAGCTGGAAGTGGCACTCTCCTTGGATGGTCTAATTCTGCTTTACTGTGATAGCACTGGAGCCATAGCTTAAGCAAAGAAGCTGAAGGCATATCAGCATGCCAAGCATATTCTGCATCGCTACCATCTTATATGAGAGATCATGGAACGAGATAACGTTGAGCTTCAAAAGATCGATGAAAAGAAAAACTTGGCCGACCCATTTACTAAAGCCCTTGGAATCAAAGAGTTCAACAATCACAAATGAAAGATGGGTATTTGATACTATTCTGAATGGCTTTAGTCTAAGTGAAAGTTGTTGGAAATTATATCCTAAAGCCAATTATTTAGGTTATAGATAGTTAAGCTCATTATAAGTTGTACCTAAATTATTAATGAACAAAATTATTATTCTGGCTTTTTATCATTTTTGTGCATCTTTCTTTTATGAACTCTTTTATGATAAAGTTCTTAGGATTATTTAGATTTGATAAAAGAGGATTTATCATTTAGTCCCTAAACATATTCATGACTAAATGATACGTTATTATCTTGGACGATAATGTTTATCTAGTGTAGGTCATTGCGTGCCATATGAATTGGTTGTCCTCTTAACTAAGAAGTATGGAGATACTGGTATGGCATGTAGGAGAAGTATAAGGGTATATTTCACTGATCGTGATCCAACTATAGAGCTCTCTACTGTCAAGAGTTACTTGTGAAGGAAATGGGTATAAATGTTTCTTAGACCTGAGATCACCATGGTAACTTGCAAGCAACTCACTGTACTTTGATACCGAACTACTTAAATTTCTAATTCAGTGATGGAAGGTTACTGAGTTTAGTCAAGTACTTATTTAGTCAGTACATGAGTCAAAATGGGATTGACCCCTCTAAGCATTGGAGTTAATGCATTACTGCATTTTGATTTAGCAAAATCTTGGTCGGAATAGTCCATACGATGGATACTGAATTTTGAAATACAATGTAGATGATTTTTCAGGGTTAATAGTTAAATCCTAGATCATCTTTTGAGCATTTGGATCAAGGGGATGAATTATATGGTAACCATATGTCATAAGTTCGTCGATGTTGCGTTGCAACTATTTGACTTATCTGGACGTTGGGTACTATTACTAGATGGTCACATCGATTGGTATAGAAATTAATTTTTATGCTATCAACTTAGGGTTTAAACCTATAAGATTAGATACAATAGGAGTTTCTACCTAATTTGATGGCTGATTAGGAGTCTCAATGGTCTAGGACTCCATGGTCAAGAGTCTCACTGGACTAGGACTCTTTGACCAAGAGTTCTACTAAACTAAAACTCTACCCTCATGGATCCTACTAGATTAGAACTCTAATATTATTAGAGGATTAATTAGTAATTATATTGCTAATTAGCTCAATTTGATTGAATGATGAGGATTCGATTAAATCTAATTGAATTTGATTTGATTAGGTTTGACCCGATCAGTCATGAGATGACTAAATTGCTACGAGAGATTGGACCCTAATTTGATCAGGAGTTGAACTCAAATTAATTTTTAATTTAATTAGAGTTTAATTGAGTTAAATTGAGCCTAATTTGATTAGGTTTATTATAGTCTAATTGGGTTTGGACAAATTGGTTTAGATGAACCAATTTGGACATGTTCAATTTTTGAATTTCAAGTCTCCCTTGTGCATTGACTTTTCCACGCCCTGTTCCACAATTTTCTCCATACTATTTTTGAGTTTGCATGAGTGTTTCACATGCCCAGAAGAAATTGTGCACCTCTTCTCTTTCTTCCTTTGATCTAGTCCAAGAGTTGGATTAGATTGAAGTTAATTTTGAATTTTGAATTCAAAGCTGTTGGTTTGGATTAAACCTTACCTTATCTATTCCCCATGCCTTCCTTGAATTATCACATGATTTTTCATGGCATTTTTTTAGAGTGGGCATAGAAGGAGAGTCCTACTCATCATCCACCTAATTAAGGTGTTGGAAATAGATAGGACTCCTCTTGAATTTTGAATTCAAATAAGATTGGTTAAAACAACCCAATATCCTCCCTATCTTATCCTATCTTACACACAATTCCCATCAAAGTGCATGCCTATTAAAATCAGATTTTTTTTGGTGTGTGCAAGTTTGAGAGTGTGGGTGTGCGTGAGGTATCTGAGGGATTCCTGGAGAGTGAAAATTTCTGGGGAGTGCAAGTTTCTGGGCGTGAGAAACAGCCTAGCGTAGAGTGTCTACGCTACCTCTTATTCTTTCTCACGCAAATTTTAAATTGTTAAAATTTGCATGTGAATTTTTTTGGTGAAAGGGGTTTCACCAAAAATAGAGAGAGGGCCATGAGGGTCATCTAGGTGCATGATCTAAGAGTTAGAAAAATCCAGAGAGTCTGGATTCTAGGGCTTTTGGGTGTGTGAAACCCTAGGGTTAGGACCTAGGGTTCGGGTGGAGAGATTGAGCGCTATGAGTGCCCGATCACCATTAAATTTTTCACACCATCTCATCATCCTCTAATATAGGTCTTCAAATTTTTTAGAGTATTCAGGAGATCAAGAGAAGATGGTCGATCAGATTGATCAAGATTGGCCATCGAAGGCTTCGACGAGGAGCTAGCACTCCAGTGGAGCTAATCGGGACCAGGAGCTCCATGTGGACTAACCATAAAAGTTGGATGACTGTGTGGCTTCATTATGATGTGAGGAGACTTCTTTCAGTGGTTTCAAATTATAGAGATCGGCTACCCGTGCTCAGGTATCGTGTTTTGAACACGAGTAGATTAGTATATATGATTTACCAATCTTACGTATTTAATTTTCTATTACATATAAACATATTTAAATCATAGTATAAGGATTTTGATATGATCATAGCATGTATAAAATTAATATTAGATTAATTTTAGCTTCTGTTGTATCTAAATTTTTTAAAAAGTTTCAAAAAACATGCTTAGAATCCTGCACGATTTCCATCATTGGTATCAGAGTAAGGGTTGCTTGACATATTTTATATATTAATTAAAAAAATTAAATGCTAGCATATATGATATGTTTTGATCTAGATAACTTAGTAATCGAGGATGAATAAGCCACCAAGGCATCCGGTCATAAGGGATAAGTATGATTTAAAGGCCATCTCCTCCCATTCAATAAAGATCTCTTATAGTGGTAGAGGTGCCACCATGAACTCATTCATTAAGATGAACAGTTAAAGAATTTTTTTTTTAAAAATTATTTCAATATAAAAGTTGAACATGAATATATTTAGATTCAATCTAAAAAGTGATTCATGAATTAATTTTTATTATGCTTGATTTTCTATTATGAAACTAGCAATAGATTGTTGTTTATGAAATGAGCTAACCCATTTATGAAATGAGTCAACCCATTTAGTGAACAAAAAATAGAAAAAATCTTTCAAAATTTTAAAATTATTTTTAAAATACCAAACCCCAATCCATCAGTCCAAAAACTTAATTAAAAAAATTAAGTATTATCTAGTAGGGTCTAGAATTATGAATTAAAGATCCTAAAACAAAAGCATAAGACTGTGGGTTAAAGGGTTAGATGAATTAGATCCACTAATTGAGTTAGACCTAAAGTTAGTTGAAGAATAGACTTAAGTAAAGTAATTGATCAAATCTAACCAAATATTAAATTAGATTTGACTTCAATAGTTGTAGTTGGACAAGTTCGTGTCTTTAACAAGGACCAAGATGGACTTGATTCATGGCTAAGCGGTCCAGCCAAATTACTAGATTAATCAGATGATTCA